>JAZGTK010000205.1:0-110326 GCA_036877625.1 Ambastaia sidthimunki
GAAAGAAAAACATGCTGTTTTCTTAAATCTTTACATAATTGTGCATTTAAGAATATTTTTATATTACAAAATGATCTATATGTTTGAGCAGTTGTGCCAGCAGTCACTATCTGTGCTAATTAAATGTATGGCCTTTACAGAGAATTCTTACAGGCACAGCGCAAAAATAAAAAACTTTGAAGTAAAAATGAGGCATCCTACATTTGTTAAAATTGAAGTTGTTTTGCATTATATTTGTATCTTAACCTATGTCTCCCTTTTAAGCTACTTCTTCCTCTTCTGTTATTAGTCATTTCAGCCTCTAAATAATATACCACTATATATAGTCCCTTTCTTGTGAAGAGAGAGCATATTAAAATGAAAGTCGGTTTGTTTTAAGCACAACATATAAATGCTAGGATGCTCCCAGAGAAAACTGTTGAATCTGTTTTATAATATTGTAGACAAAGCTCAACATTTAGGATCTTAGCACACAATTGTCCAAACAAAGTCAAGGGAAGTTGTGATTTCAAATTGCAGTTTTAAAACTCAAAAAGAAAACGTAATTTTTCACAAAACAGAATTCACAATCCCAGAACACCGTTTATATCAAAGTGCTAGTCCAAGCTAGTACAAGTGGAATATTTATTTTCTTTATAAAAGTTGGGAATCAGTTGATAAACTCTAATAACTTGTAAATGTTGTCACATAAGATGGCTATTATGTTAGTTTTTTCCTGGGAAACATTTGTCAAATGTATAAAAAATGATAGTAAACATTTCCAAATAAATCATATGACCAAAAGCAACTAACTTTCATCATGTTATAATTGACATTCTTCATAATGTTTATAACATTTTGGTGAATATATATACAGTATATGTGTGTGTGTGTGTGTGTGTGTGTACACAAAGCTATTACTTACCAGATGAGATTACAGTTTCAGATTACAGTACACACCATTGTAAGTTTTAGTGGCATTACATTCAGTTTGTAAGATTACCCTATCAATAATTCAATAGTAATTTTTATCTTGCTGTTTTAACTTTAAACGAGATTATATGGAACAATGTACAAGTGTTGTAGTTTTGTAATGGTTTTCCAAACTATAGGATACAGATCAGACTGGTTTTATTCTAGTAATTGAGTTGCTTCAGTTTACTTGCAGGTTCGCATGTTACATGTGGGAGTCTGTTGATTTGGGCAGCAGCTACTTCATCGCGAGCGAAACCCGTGTGGGAGGCGTAAATTATCCCTTTATCACACCAGCTGAGCGCCACACGACAACAGAGCTTGTGTTTTAATTAAAAACTCTGTGCTAAAGCAAAGACAGAATTCCAGATTTGATTTATACATGACCAAGCAAGGGTTTTTTAACCTCCCAGTATAAATAAATTAGATAAAAGCTTTTCACTGAAAGAAGGGCCGCTGTGCTCCACAACATTTAGATTTTATGAGCTGCTTTGAAATGTCAGCCCACAGGGAGTCCATTTGGGTCTCTCAATGTTGCTTCCTGTCCTTCTCACTCTTGGTCACATGTTGGAGGCAGAACATTTGCCAAAAATGTATTTGATTTTTTGTGACTGACTTTTACTCATCTTCATGAAGAGCTGTCTCTCATGCTGTCTTTGTCTTTCTGCCCTTGTTACATCTTAGTTTAAAAGAAATGTCTTCCTGTCTGTCTGTCTGTTTGTTTGACATCTCTTGCACTCTGACTGCTCTCAGTCTCTCACTGAGTTTGGTCTTGTCAGTCACTGTTTGCTCGGCAGGTGCATGACACCGCGCAGAACAAAGATTCAGATGCGTGTTTACTACCTGCACGTCTGTTTAGCTGCATTTGTGCATCGCTCTTCTTTGTTTTACAAACACACTCCCCTCAGACTTTTGTACCGTAGATAATTTTAACCATGTCCTAGCTAGGTGTGACATGATAAAGCAGTTATTGTTTTGCTGTAACAAGGTCAGCTTAAGGAGCATTTACACTTAAAATGGTTGCATTCTGAGTGACTTTCATTCTTGCACTGATGATCATTCGTCTTACTCATGATATGATGTATAATGTGCTGCTGCACAATTATTTAACTTATTTGTTCATTATTAATAATAATATTAATTATTTATTTTTATTATTTTTAGCTGAAAGAAAACGTGTAGGTTCCTTTTTCGAAACTGACTGATTCTGAAATATTTTATCACCAGTACAACATCACACACCTATGACAGGATTTTTGAAAACAATACAGACACACACACATATATATATGATCCCAAAATATTTTTTTATTTAATTTATTTGTTACATGTAACATATAATGCAACATATATATATTTATATCTTTTTCAGATATGACCCAAAGACAGACATGTGGACAGCAGTAGCTCCCATGAGCCTCAGCAGAGACGCAGTGGGGGTGTGTCTTCTGGGAGACCGCCTGTATGCCGTGGGTGGCTATGATGGCCAGGCTTATCTGAACACTGTGGAGGCCTATGACCCCCAAACCAATGAGTGGACACAGGTAAACACATTTCGAACCATCTGCTCGTTTACATAATTCATCTATGTCTCCTCTCTTTTATGTTTGGGTTTTAGTTGGGCCTCATTATGTGCCTTGATCCTCCTGGTGCTGTGTGTTTATGGTGCTGTTTATTCATTATGTAAATTTTGGGCCTCCATCATTTTGACACGAGCACAGCTCTTTTCTGCATCACAGCATCTGTCATTATGTCTCGCTATGGCAACCGCCTTATTTCTCCCGGGTTTCATTTCTGGTTGTTTTTTGAGGCAACGTTTCTTCGATCACATGCAGAGAGTTCACATTGTGTCATTTGTAAAAAAACAACCCACAGGGTGTGTGTTTGATAAAATCTATTGTATTTCAATTTTTCGTTTCTTTTCCAGTGTGCGTTATGTAAAAGCAGCTTTACAGAAAACATTTTTAGAACAAGAAAATTATGCAAAGCTATTTTTATCTATAAGCACCAAGTGAGCAAGCCCAGAGGCAACTAAGGCAAGGAACCAAAACTGTCAAAGGTGTAGCTGTGAAAAAACCTTGTGAGAAACCTGGGGGCCAGTTCTCCTCTGGCTATTCTGAGTAAACATTGTTTCTGTGCTAGTTATCTAAGTTCATTACAGTCATGTATTAGTTTGATGAGAAAATGGAACACATTGATAGTTATTAACCAAACTGTACAATTATTAAGCCTCTTTAAGGTCCAGTTTATGTCTGCTATGGTGCTTGTACAGTATGAGGTGTATCTTTTGTTGTTGGTGAAATGCTTTCTATAATCAAGCTATTGCTGTCTGTCAGACAGAGAGCACAATATTTGTCCCATCATTTTCCCAGAGAATTTTCCTATCATTGAGAACATCAGTTGAATAAATGCAGAGAAAAGAGTTTACAAAACACAGTCCATTATAGTTGTAATTTGTGACTTTGTTCCAGGTGGCGCCGTTGTGTTTAGGTCGAGCTGGAGCCTGTGTGGTTGCAGTGAAGCTTTGAAATGCTGTCAGTCATCTCCATGGCAACCGTCTTTGAGTACAAACCTACAGCGGTCCTGATGCAAGTATCTGGATGGATTTGGGCATCTTCTGATCAGGGCAGGAAAATGTCACACACAGACTGTTACACAACAGAACACTCAACTGTTATGCCTTCTAGTATGTATTTATCTGTTGAAAGCAGCGTGTTTCACTCCAAAACTAATTTTTTTAATCAGCATGTTTATCTGTTTCTAACTTATATATAAGCACTTTTAAAACAGGATAAATTTACTTGAGAATTAAAATTGTGTAATATAAGAAGACTTGTAATTAGAGAATATCTCCTGAATTACGTTTATTTTTCTCCATTGGCAAACTGATTTTTCTTAAGCATAAATATAGTGAGGTTTATGTTTCCAACAAGCAAAAATCTTATGCCAGTGGGGAATAAAAAATTAACCTAATATATCTTTTGCGATTTCGGTTCTCAAGAAAATTTATTGTTTTAATTGTTTATATGTATATTTACAGAAAAACAAGACCAAATATTTATTAGGAAAATGTTTCTTTGCAGTGATCATGACTGTACACATCAAGAACTACATTTCTGGTTTTTCTGTTTCTGATTAACAGGGTTGATTCATTCATTCATTGACTGATTGACTCATCCATTCATCTCATTATGTTATATCCTGGCATTCTCCTCTGACAACAGAACAGCAGGTATTAGTGAGAATAGAGTCTGTGTTATGCTGTCAGGAGACAAAATGGAAAGATACAAAATGAATCTGAGTCAATTAAATATATAACTGGAATGTGCAGAGCAAAATGTTCTCTAAAACTCATCTGTCATCCAAGCACAGTTTGAATGGAGTCAAGTGTCTCAACAGAAAGAGAGTGAGGGGGAGAGAGAACCAAAAATGTGTGTGTGTCCTTCCATTTTAAAATCAAGCATAAGTTCCTAATAGGATTTAGTTGTACTGTTTAACTGTACAGTATATTCTAGAAAAGAGCAGGGACAACCCTATAGACCTGTGATAGAGAATTAGTCCAAAATCACATAAACTCTTATGAGAAGTTGCAAATACATCCTTATTAGACTGACAAATTCAACTTAAAGAGAAAAGAGGAACATTTTGAACAAAGAAGTATTATGTGGTGTTATGATTCAGTATAAAACCATAATACCATTAAACTTATATATATATATATATACTGTATATACATAAACACACAGTACAAAGGTACTAAAATTCAGGTTCAGTGGCATTTCATGCCACTTTATTGTACTGTCAATAATACCATAGTACTACTGTATATACAGTAGTATGTACTGCTGTACTAAATATGGAAAATTCAATAGTTGTGCTATAGTACTTCTTGGTTCTTTTTGTGGTGGAGAGACTGCATAAATGAAATAAAAAATTTGAGAGAGAACATGAGAGATGTAAATCAGGCTGCATGCTGACAATGAAATACATTTGCACATTTTCAGTCCATTGCCAGCATGCATGTCTTCGATTTATATTTAATTGATCTGCCCGAAGACAGTCAGAGCGCATCAGCAATATCTCATGTATGATAATTATACCTACAAGGGAGGTAACACAAGCTCCTTGTGCTGTGTGCTTATTCCCCAACACGCTTTAAGCTCAAAGAAAGAACATCATAACAAGAACTAATGCATATTCAGAATCTCTGAATCATTGTTTCTATTTTTTGAACCAGTTCTCAGTGGGGGAAGTTAACCACACAAACTGAGATGCTGATTTTATACCAGTTCCTCTCCTGAGTCAACGGATTTTGCTATCTTTAGTGAAGGATATATAAATAATGGTTATTGTGGGAGGTTTCCTAATGGCTCACCCAATGTTATATTCATACAATTTCTATTTTTGTACAGTGATTCATCTCAAACAGCTGGATTCTGGGTCACTGCCCGTTTGATGGAAATAAATTCTGCCAGGGTGCAGAACAAAGACCAGATTACCAAGATTTAGATTTTGTGCATCCCACAATGCATCTCTGTTTCAATCAACCACAAATATAATGGAAAACACACAGGGCAAACATAGAAAGTCTCAACAGAGACAAGAAAATTATGGGTTGGTGTTTAACATAATGGAGAAAAATCTTTTGTGCAGTCTTTGGCAAGAAAATCTATTTTGTAAGGAAAATTTTCAACTTTGTTTAACAGTAAAATATTTATGTAAGCAAAATATGTTTACTTGAGACTTGCTTTAAGAGAATATATTTTAAGTTCTCATGAGGAAACAAGCAGAATGATCTTTTTTGAAAATTTAAATTAGCAGAAAGTTTTGTTTAATGGGTAGGTTTAGTGTAGGGGGATAGAATATTCAGTTTGTACAATATACAAACCATTATGCAATGTCTTTAAAAAAACCAACCCAGCGTGTGTATGTGGGTGCAGTTAGACAGTGTAGAGTTTTAAGCAAACCCTTTTAATGACCTTAGTGCACACATTCATAGTGCATGGCTACACCATCACTTGTCTCCACTCAGTGTATCTAATTTTGACCTTTTCCATCTCTATTCTTTTTCATTCAGGTGTGTATCTGTCTGTTTGTCATAGAGAGAATACATCATGAAATGTTCAGATGAATGAACACTGAGAATAAATAAAATGACAGAAAAAATAAAAACAAGTAAAAATGGAAAGAGACGTTCACCACATTACATATACAATGTTTACATTATATTGTTTTTTCTAGTATACAGTGTATAACTGTAACACCATTGTGCTCAGATTTCTTATTTCAACATCATGTTTTATCTTAATAGTATTTCATATTTTTGCTATGATGTCTGATTTTTTTTAGCTTAATGCTTGTGCAGCTGTATGAGATATTATATTATCTCACAATATAAGATGATACTACATAAAAGATGTGTGTGTAAAATGTCACTTCTTCCAAAAGAGGAATTGAATTGGTTTAGTTTGTTGACAGACCAAACTTTGCAAGGAAAGTAATATCCAGTAATATCTGTGTTACACATTTCAAGTGTCATCTGTCTATGTGTGTCTGTTTTTAAAATGAACATCATCTTTATGGTACATGAACATCATCTTTATCAGCCAAAGTAGAGCTTTTGTCATGTAGTATTACATACGGTACATTTTGTCACATTATGATCATAACTATACTGTATATATATATAAAATGAAACTTTCAGGAGAAGAACATGTATCAATATATTACAGCATCAAAAGGACATGAATCACGAATCACATGTCTATGTACAGTGTACAGTATAGCACACACTTATTCTATACAATGTTAAATTGTACCTTATGAAAAATGTAAACAGTTTGTACAAAAGCAGTTTAACTCCATTGTGTAGCATTATGAGAACTGCTTTTGGTTTACACACACACACACACACACACACACACACACACACACACACACATATATACCTTCGGACACATGTATGGTTAAAATATTTGTATATATTCATGTGGCTGCATTACATCTGAATGTTACAAGTGTGATATGTTGAGTATTCAGTACACAATTGTTTTTATATGGCATCTTTTATAGTGTAAATACTGGGAGTTCAGTTTGGGGTAGAAGGAAATCTGACTTTAATGTTATGCATATTGTTGTATATTGTTATGTATATGTTGTACTTTGTTTATAGATGCATCTGTCACTTGTGCTGAGACAGCCGCCTGTATTATGAGGGGAGGCAGAAAACAGTCTTAGTTTTTTAGTGTAATATGCATTGCTTGTTTTCCTTATACATTCCATACTTAATGTATTGTTTGATTTATGAATATTTTTGTTTATTAAACAGTAAAAAAAAAATTTTTTGTACTGAGCATCTATTATAAGTGTGTGTCTGTGTCGGTTTACGTAACTATATACTGGGGACAAATTTGTACCCAGAATGAGTGAAACCTGACAAATCTGAGCAAAACGTCATTTTGGGACTGTCCTCATTTGTAAAAATGCTTTAAATATAAATATGGGAATAAATAAGAAATAAATGTAACACTTTTTTGTTATGATTAGAGGTTTTTAGGTTGTTATATTGTTTATAACTATAAAATTTAATCAGCTCAGTATAAAAATCATTATGCTTATGGAGAGTCCCAATAAACCACATATGCAAGTGTTTGTGGAACTCTCTTTAAACCTAATACAGTGAAACAAACTTGTGTTTGTGTGTGAGCTGGTAGCAGGTCAGCTGGGACAAAGACCAAACAGCTTGTACTGTATCTTAATACTGTGTGTGGGGTGCACAAGAATTTAATTAGGCCTGGCAGTGAGAAGTGTGAAAAACACAATGTGTTCTGCTCTCTCATGTCACTCTGTGAGTAGCTTCAGTTAATGAAGAGTTAGGGGCGAGGTGAGAAAGATAAAAAACAAATTGTGGTTCATTCTTAGAAAGTTCTCTAATAGATTTTCCATTTGCCATTTACTCCTCATTCCCATCAGTGAGTGTGCAATCCTTTTATTCTAACGGGTTAAAATGACTCGACAGTTTGTCTTTTTCATATTTACAAATAGATAGATTATACCGCCCCCTGGTGGTGAATGTATGAACATGATATTAATCGTCACTTCTGTAATATTGAACATAAAATTATATACTACGCCTATAGAAGATAATCCTTTAGACAATCCAGTTTTTTGAAGGCCAGTGTATTTAACACATACTGTAAGAACCCTGACATTAACCATGATTAATGTCATTGATGTAAATGTGTTTTTGTTTTACTAAAAAAAAGTGCTATTGTTAATTAGGAGATAGTGTATGTGTTCATTTATTTGGTAACCAAATCTGAAAAAATCTCAGGACACAATGAATCTTGTTTTATTATCTTCATTCAGCAAACACAAGACTGCCATAGATGGATGTAGTCCAAAATAGTGGCATTCAGTCACCTTTACCATACAGGAAGTGTTCTTATCTCCCAGCCTCACTTCAGTAGGTCCTGCAGAGAGATAAAAACACCCCTCCCTGCAGTAACTCACAGGAAGCTACAGTTCACATGGAAGACAAATAAAAATGATGAACACGGCCAGAAGGCCATAAACCTGTTCACTTCCTGTCACAAAATTCCTGTATATCAGTGAGATAACATATCGTTTATGAGAATCTAGGTAGACCTTTCACCATCTGTGTGGTAGTGACTGAAACCTGGAATATACACAGGAAACCCAGCGCTGTTTCTAGCTATAAGGGCCCTTGAGCCACCAGGCAAAATGAACCACCAACCAGAAATTTTATATACTAGAAGCTGCAAGCAAGACTTAACCAGCTATTATGGTTTAATCAAACAGTTATAGGGGATCCCTTTAGGAGCTGCAGATGGGAATTTACTTAGATCCCCCATATGCTAAGAAAACATCACTGTTTACCTAAATGTCCACTGATGACCTTTGTACCACACTAACTAATTTACAGTACTGCCTCATTGCCTGTCTGACAGGCCATCAGAATAGCAAATTATAACAGATATAATAATTTGTTGCAATGCAAGAGAGCAAAAACTATTTTAGTATCACCCTCCAGAGCAGAACATCTGCAAAATGTCCCGACTGCAAATGGAAATGACCATAACACTTTGGTGATGAAACTTTATATACAGTATGAGAACAATTCAATTTAAGAAATATGAATGGGGACTTTTGCAACACTAAGGGGCCTTTTTGACTGACAGTATCATTCGATTATTTTGCCCCTTTTGACTGACAGTTTAAAAATACACTTTGCAGCTGCCACTTCTTTTTACATGGTTTGGTGATGTGTCAGTTGCACTATGACCAAATATTGGGGTAGGATTGTATTAAAAGCTATAGAAACTCTTAAAAAATATAACCTTGGAATACACTCTGTGTTCGTGCACATACATAACCATATTTCTGGGACAAATTTGTACCCAAAAGTGGGCAAAACCTTTCTGTGTATAAGAATGCTATATAATTTAGTAATTTTGACTTGTGCTGGCAAAATGAGTCACAAAGAGCACATTTTTAAATTGAAAAATTATTTGTTGAAATCAGACAAATAATAAATGTGCTACACCTGACTGACAGGAAGAAGAGAACAGAAAAAAACAAAGGAAAGCTTTAGTAAGGTACACCTCTCAGAAAACGTACAAATTTTTAATTTGTAAAAATGCAGTTTTGTTCTGTTAGGGTTAGATTGTGAGTACGTCTATAGTATTTATACCTAGCTGTGTATTAAAACAATAGAAGGCTATGGAATGTTCGTATTTAGATAAGTAAACGTGTGTGTGATGTTGTCTGTTTAACGGTCTGGTATAATATGGAACACAATACACTTACCTTCAAGTCTACCTTTAACTGTCCATCAGTTGTGTGAAGGATTCATTTGGGTTGAATATCTGTGCAGATGAGATGCTGGGATTCACAATGTTATGTGACACAGGACTGGATTTGTTGACTTCCTGCTGGTGACTGAAGCAGTCAGCGATTTCCTACTGCAGGAGCAGGAAGTTACTGCTGCTGTCAGAATGACATCCCAATTAAAGCAATGTGAAAACCAGTATAAGAGACAACACAGTATACACTTAGATTCCACAGTGCAGGCTGTCATATTTTATTTAAAGTGTAGATAATGCATAAATAAAGCAGCTATAATGGCAAAACAATATATTTTTTGGCCCTTGTAGACTTGTAGAATAAAAGCCTCTTAAATTACTACATTAATTTCCACACTCACACTAGATTTAATTTGTCCCCTAATAATATATAAGAGTGTATATACATACATCACAGGGGAATTCTATAATTCTTGCTTATACCACAATTTAATTACCACTGCATCTCATGTTTAATAGCATTCTATGGTTAAATGCTATTATCTTGAGCAACTGTGATAGTTACACTGGGACCACTTACCAGGAAGAACTGTATTCTGCCATAGGATACAGTGTGTTCTGCCATAGGATACAGTGTGTTCTGCCATAGGATACAGTGTGTCCTGCCATAGGATACAGTGTGTCCTGCCATAGGATACAGTGTGTCCTGCCATAGGATACAGTGTATTCTGCCATAGGATACAGTGTGTTCTGCCATAGGATACAGTGTGTTCTGCCATAGGATACAGTGTGTCCTGCCATAGGATACAGTGTGTCCTGCCATAGGATACAGTGTATTCTGCCATAGAATACAGTGTATTCTGCCATAGGATACAATGTATTCTGCAACAATCCCAAATACACACCATAGCAACCTACTACATTTAATAAATGTATTAATTTAATTATTAAACTAATGAATTGCATATTTGGAAATGTATATATAAAATAAACTGGAAATGAACTTGCAAACGAGTTTAAATATTGGAAATACTGAAAATAATACTGCAATAATTGTATTATGGTTGTTTCGATGGATTTGTTAAAATTCAATAGGCTTGTTATAATTGTTTTTCCTATTAACAGGAACTGTTTAGACCAATTTGATAGAAGATTAGTTGTTAACATAGTGTGTTTTCTAATCATTTTAACACACATTTGTATGTGTTGAACACTATAAAACAGTATCTCTGCAGCTAACCTTGAAGTTTGGTCTCCTGAATACAGCACGTGAGGTTTCCTGCTTTTCTCCTTTATGTGAACCCGCATGGAATATGTGAACTGTTAAATATTTCAGGATCTTGACTCTTGAATGTGGTGCTTGGTTTTACTGCAGACAACTTAAAAGCTTTGCCTCCAAGGGGGGAAATCTTCACTGGACTTTACTGACCTGACACAAAACCTTGAGTGACCTTGAGTTTTTTTCCGGATCTGCATTGATGTGGCACACCTCTCTCTTCTGTTTACCCCTTAGTCTCTGCCTGCAGCTCCTCCAGGCTAGTGCTACCAAGTGTAGAACTGGAAGACAAATTAGTCTGTAGGTAAGATCTGCACAAAATGGTCTTGCCACACTTTTATGGACCAGGTGATTCAAAATTATTGCTAATTAAAATACCAGCACTGTTTTTTTTTTCAACACATTTGGAAGGGTAGCACATCAAAACACCATTCAAAACTTCATTTTTTTAGATGTTGTATTAATGTTAATGTTTGGTTTTAAGTACTTAAATAACGTTTTTGATATATGATAAATAACATTTAAAAAGTTTTACTAACACAGTCCTGTGAAACTTACAGAAGAAGAGTAATGATGTCTGTGAGTGTCTGTTCTGCAAGGAATCCAAGCTTGCTTTGTGTTAAAGATAAAGCCTGCACTGTTCACTATACAACAGACAGACTGATGATCTGTATACCCTCCAGACCTGCATTGACCTGATAAAATCTGACTGTTTATTATTAAGACCTCAGCTAATACTCATATGATTATATAGATAAAGCAAGAGGTTCATTAATGATCTTTAAAAGTTAGATTAGTTATTATATTGTGGATTTGTAAAAAAAAAAAAAAACAATTACATTTTACACAATTACAATTACACAATTGCAAAACGCAATTACATTAACAAACAACAATGTCAAAGAAAATTAAATGTCGTTTTGTTGAGGTGACAGCAGGTGCACTGTTTAGTATAATACAGCAGAGGGCAATATTGCAACAGTAAAACAGTTGGCCAACATCTGTAGAGACACGTCGATTTATTTTTATTTAGCGTTTTTTCAGAAAGTTTTGCGTTATGTCACTCCTTCACCAGATAACAAAGTGCGTTTTAACAAAACGTAACTAATTTGGGAGGTCAACGAAAGGTCAATAACACACAACTTTGTAGCAATAATAAAGGTTCAGGCTTGAACAAATGCATTTGTGAATTTGCAGCTCAAATGCAATATGAATCAAGGCCAGGATGAGGTTATTTTATCGTCTCAAGGTGTGTCATTATTTATTAATGTGGCTCTGATTTATTACTCCCCTGTATACCTGGAGCCTCTCCTGAAAATGATGACAGGTCAGTGGAGGACAGCTTGAGTTTGTGTGTTATCTTAGCTGTCACTCAAACTCTGTCAAAGTATTAAAACAATGAACAATAATTAAATCTACTTCATCTAATTCATATATACATTGAGGAATATATATTTATATATACATACAATAAAATATTAATTGACTCTCAATCTGAGATGTTTCATTTTGCATTAATATGAATTTATGTATAGTGCTTTTCACAATAAAGATGATTTCAAAATTATTCATTTACAACAAACTTATAACTCAAATGTTGTTGCTAATAATATAATATAAGGATAACATAATATATCTACAAGTACATATTTTGGTTTTCTGTGTTATTCTTAAAAATGCAGAATAACATTGCTAGTAATGTAATTTTGCCTAAAGTTGCAATCCTAAAGCCTAGGTGAATTCTGTCATCAAATATATGTAGCATTTAAAGTAATTTAATTAGAGTTTTCTCAGACCTGACAGTTCTTAGTTATACTATTTACTAAACTAAAAACCCCTCCAAAACCCTCTTTCTTTTTCGCTCTTTATCCTTCTTTTATAACTAGTTTGCATGATCAGTCAAGGACAATCAGTCCTCAATCTCACATGCCCATTCCTTTTTATTTGAAGAATGACGTTCTGTTTTTCTGAGAAAATTTGATTAAGTAACACTGAAAGATGTTGAATTTAATCAGTGTTTTAATTAGCCTGTCTATTCTGTGTTAAGATCCAAACAGCAAAAACATTAAGTCACTTTAGTCAGTGTGGGACAATTTAACATCTCAGGTCACACAGACTCTCCTCTGTGTGTATGACAGAGATGCAGAGGACTTTGTCAGATGTGTGTGTGTGGCATTCATTTTGTTAATTATTTATAAGAACAAGTTAATGTGTTGTGTCTGTTTTTGGCAGTATTTATAATAAGCCTTCAAATACAGAAACATATTTTGACATCATGTGTGTTGTATTAACTATGCAGATATTTGGCACTGAGAACAGAAAATAAACTCTCCAAAATATTACTTTTTATACAGTTTTACTAGTTTATTTCATTCACACGTTGAGCAGTGATTATGGATCATTCATCACAGGAGAATTTATAACATTTTAAAAACTATTGTGGCAAAATTGTTGGTTATGGTGGAAACTACATTACAACTGTAGGACAATTGCAGTTTGTATAAAAATCTAAAAGTTTAAGTTGGCAGTTTCCCAGACAGGGATTAAACTCAAAACTATAAACTTTTAAATTTTAAAAGTTTAAATTAATCTGGACAAAAAGAAATGTTTTTGAGACAGTGCTTAACTTTAATTAACAGACTAAGAATAATAAACGCTAACCAGCTTTAAATGTCCTAATTTAACTAGTACACGATAAGGGCTAATCCTGGCTTAATCTAAATCCTGTCTGTAAAATCGAGTTTAAATGTCTAAAATAACAAAAGTTGCAAAAAAAGTAGGAAAAGTTTCTTAGACCTTTTGAACCACCTTCACGGAACAAAAAGGAATATGCAATTTTATTCCCCTGGGACATAAAGGTGCTAACGTAGTTGAAAAACAACACCTAGTTTAATAATGTTTTACTCTTGTGGTTCTGTTCTAAGGTTTGTAATACATAACCTGAAAGTGAAAATGATGACAAAGATATTTGTCACAAATCAGCAATCAATTTTTATATCAGTATTTCTTGGCTCTCAGCTATCTCCTCTCCTTTCCGAGCTCTCCTCAGAAATATTACTGCTCCACACAGTCTTTGAGCAGATAATTTTTAAACTTAATGAGAAGTCTATTCATTGTAAATGTGAAAAGATCTTATACAGTTAAGATTCCCTTTAGACCGGCTGACAGGGAGAGAGAGAGAGAGATAGTAATTAACTGCTTTTACGACTAGAGCCATTAGCAGCTCAGCATTGCATTAAAATTGCATTATAATGGCTGGAGGCAAGGGCTGCTTGAGCAGTGGATACATCTGAGTTCTGCTGGGGGTGAAGTTCTGATGGGACATCACAGGCTTTTTTAATAGGTTTTTTGAAAACCTGCTTTGACATATGAAGTATTCAGGTTAAAGACACTGTAGCGGTTGAGGCTGAGACTGCAGTGCTGTGATAGAGTTTTGTTCTCACCCTACCACTGCCCAATGCAATTATATTATTATTCTATATTATACATCAGTTAATTTCGGTCCTCTTATTTGATTGATGTTTTGTTATACTTTAACTGGCACTAAGACGTATTACTGTTTGTATCACTCCGACAGTCACTGCTGGATGCTGTGTCTGCTTTAACTATTTTTACTCTGTTAACAAAAATAGTTCTAAATAAATTCAAAGAAACTGAAAATATTATGTCTAAAATGTAAGTTACTCAGTATTAACTTATGTTATAGAATCACTGTGTAGAAGCAAAAACACATGAGCAAGCAATACAATGTGAGTGTGCTCTTAAACTAATAAATTGTGATTACTTTTCCCAATTATAGCCATGCTGTTATCCCGTATTTTATGTTTTTAAGTTAAATTATTTTGCATGTTGGTATTAAAAGAGAAAACTTGTAAATAATTTTAATATTAATAAGATGAGGAGACAAAATTATTTGAAAGCTGTGGCCTAGTAGCCATCATGTGAATTTTCGTCAATGAAACGAGGAAAAACTGAATAAAGCTTATTTTAGAAAAATAATAATGAATGAAGGCATGAATCAGAAAGCGCTCAGAGCAGGGAACACTGAATGAAAGCGCATAAGCTGCACCGCCGATCACGACCACAGGGTGGCAGCACACCCGGCGCTGCTGTTAATCACATGTTCACGGGAGCTTTGAAGTTGCCCGTGGATGACATGTACCAACATTGTGATGGGCACACACATAGCCATAAAAGTGCAGACCCGACGCACAAAAGCACCGAGGAGAGCACCGAGGAAACTTGTCCGGTGCGCGCAACTTCTCCAGACCCGATGAAGAGATGAGAGTCCACCGGGGAGACGCGCGCCATCTGAACTACGCGGAGCGCCATGCGTGTTTGTTTTGTTGATTGAGAAAAGTTTCATGAAAATATACAATGTTTATGAATGGGAGTTCTTTGAACAGTTCTGCACAGGACCCTAGCGAGCAAGCGCTTCACCGGCCGCCCTGGGTCACTACTACTCTCGGGTGTTTCCTCATATTCACTATTGTGGTGGATATTTTAGGAAACCTGCTGGTGATTTTCTCCGTCTACAGAAACAAGAAACTTCGGAACGCAGGTGAGTCGGGCGCGCAATCTGGCAACATAATATTGTATTTATATCACATTTATTTGCCATTCGTCGCTCAGAGGTTATTGTTTCAGGGATAAACCAAAGATCACCGACAGACAGGAATCGGCGGAGACAACGCACACCCCTCTCTGACATACGCGTTAGTTATGTTTCCGTTAAATCGCGTCGCCGCTTTAAAATTATAATGCATAACGCAGACAAACTCAGTTTTATTACTTTACTGTGTCCGATTTCTAATACATATAATTGAAATTTAAACCAAACATATGTCTGTGTTTCACGCTGTTTATATTGTGTCATCAACCTAGACCTATACGTGATAAAAGTGCCAATAACATAGATAATACAACTGAGAACAAAAACATAAAACCATATGTAAATGAAAATAAAACAGTGTTTTTGTTTGTGACGTACATTACAGTAACACTGCATAATGCAAATGTACAACTCGTGTAATTATGGAGCAACTTACAGTTGGTTGTTATTATTACGATATTAAATGTTATCTATTTGCTTTATTAGCTGTTTATTCATGTTTTATCTCAGTTGATGCAGTCTACAAAATTACGCACATTATTGTGGTGGTTGCATGTTTGTGTATTTAACACAAGACGTGCTTTGTTGTCCCTCATCCTTTGAGATCTTAAGTAGCGGCCAAGCACATAAAGGAGCTCGAAACGAACTGAGGGAATGCTTGTCTCTATTAGAAAAAACGAATAGGTTCATTGAATTTGATTGACGTGCTTGCAGGATATATGAGCGTTTATTTTGGCATTCATCCGTCCACATCAGTCTAAAGTGTCATGGGACTGTATCTCATGTCCTGCCAATCACCGAACGGAAAATAATACACGGACATGAATCCTGTCCAACATCTTAATAGCTGTCGATAAGTAGTGGAAAACGTGAGTCATATGAAGTCTTTTAGGAGTCAATTTAATTAAGCTTTGACATTTTTCCATGGCGCTCATTAAAAGTGTGTCAATAAACAATAGGCAGGCAGAGAAGTGTTAGGAAAGAGCACGAGATCCCTTATTGCGCGAGGAAGATATGCGCGCGGACGTCTCTCGCGTGCGGGATCGTTCCTTTCCGGCGTTAAACGCACGCTCCCCGCGGTCAGTACGCATGCGCTGTTGTGCTGATCACGCAGCTTGCACTATGCTTTTTATTTTTGCCATGACTGTTTTAATCCTCTATTTCATTTTAATCTCGTTTTTTAAAACACGCCGTTACGCAATACAGTGCATAAATAGAGCGATTTTAAACATCAAAACGATGAATGGATATGTAATACCTATACAGAAGAGTAAGAGAGTGCATAACATTTATTAACTTCATTTTTTATATTTATCTAGCTGAAAAACGTGCTTGAAAAAAGATAACCCATAAGATTTCCTCTAAAGTTACATGTTTGAAACAAACCTGTAGATGATTTTGTATTGGGGTGTTTTTGTGTACTGGACACATAAATTAGTCCAATACAACTTAAATTTGTTTTAGAAAGGCAAAAAAAACCCAGTTTCACCTCAATTGTCGTTTTCATATTTTTGCTCGCTACACGGCCAGCCATGTTTACAAATTACTTTTTCCCCCAGTCACCGTTTTATTTTTGGGTTTGTGCTCTTACTTGGAGGTGCTACCTGAATGTTGGAGTCATCCAGTAGCCCAGGGCTAAAATTTTATCATGGACCCCCCAGCCGTGCTGCACCTGTTTGGCTGGCTTCACATCATAGGAGTGCACCATGAGGAACACACACATGATAAACAACCACCACAGAGACAACAGAGGCTTCCAATCACAAAGTCCCTCCTTAAAATTCACAATGATTACAGCAGCAGCCACCACGACTGCCGGACATATGGCTGTCCTCCAGCGGGATGAATGAGTGACAGTTTTTGCTGTGGGGGGTGGAGTGGCTGTGAGATTGCAGTACTCATGCATAATCTGGGACGTCTCTCGCTTGAGTTATTGTGAATGTAGCGGACAGAGCCTTGTTTTTAGGTCAGCTGAGGATGTGTGCGCTGTGCGGTCATGTCTCTTACTGTAGGCGACCCACAGGCTGTAGCACGCAGCTCAGGTTTACACTGTGGTTGTTTGTTTACAATTCCTGTAGCTTTGGAGTTCCCGTAGCTCAGCTGGTAGAGCATGGCGCCTGCAACGCCGAGGTAATGGGTTTGATTCCCAGGCAATGCTAATACTGATAAATTGTTTAGCTCTAATGCACTGTATGGTTTGCTTTGGTTTAAAGCGTCTACCTCGTGCATAAACATATTCTTAGATCTGCTATCCACAAACACACATTTACTTCTGCAGAGAGAATAAAACTGTGAAGTGAAAATGTGGGTTATAAAAATTAGTTGATAATTTATATGAACCATTTTTATGACCGGCATCAGTGCTGTTTTAAGAAATCTAGGCAATATGGTCAAAGAAACCCCTTTTCTCTCTTGTAAATTTGATAGCCGGGTTGGTATTGCTAATGTGTGATGACTGGGGCTTTAGATGTGCTGTATTAGCTTATTTTCCTCATAGGTTGTTGACAAGGTCGTATTCTCACCATTAAACCACATATAATTTGTTTGCCATAGATTATAACTCAGTTTGTATTGGCTGACTCCTGTTTACCCTTGAATTTTGTGTACACATTACTGTTCTTTCACATCACTGTTGCTCAGTTATATCTTAGATGTTTATTGTTGTAGAATTTGTGTGCGTGTGTGTTGGGGGGTGCTGTGTAAGTGAATTGTGCATAGGTTGTGTTAGATATGCAAGTTTTCTAACCATCATTAGTACAGATGATCACTATGATATCCATTTATGTTACACCATGTTGTAAAAGCTCAATTGGAAGAACATGGTGCTAGCAATGTCCAGGTCATGGGTTTGAATCCTGGGAATACACAGCTGCCCTGTAAGTCTCTTTGCATAAAAGCATCTGCAAAACATACAGTATAAAGGTTAGGCTGTTTAAAATACGTGATCCTGATTGGTCAATCACTGTATTGCATCATCAAACATTTTTGTATAATCAGGTTGGAATGGCTAATTTGTCCGGTTTTGCTAATTAAAATGTTTACTATCGCTACAGACTAATAAAGCTTGCCTTGGAGGACAGTGTACATTTTAACAAACAGCATAAAACTTTTTCTAGCAGACTGGAAGTTTAGGAGTCCCCAGTCAAAAATGAAAACATTGCCTGTAAGATGGCTCATTTCCATAAACTTAACCCTCTAAACACCCTCGTGTTGGGTTCTGTTTTGTGCAAATTAAGTATTTATCCTCTACAAATACTTGAGTCTGAGAGGGACCCACTCTCAGATGTGTGCTTTATAGTGTGAAATGAAATGGATTTACAGTGGTGAGTCACCACTGGTTATGTGCTATTGACTTTGAGTTTTTTTTGAAGGCATGGAATCAAAAACGCAAACAGCAGCGTGTGTGTGTTTGAGTTTTACTCTGCTCTATCCAATGAAAATACCAGTGTGGGACTGACTTTCCACAGTATGGGAAGGAGAATTTTGTGTTTAGAATGGAATGAGTACACTTGCTAGCCAAGACCAGCTAGACAGACCAGCTGGTTTTGCTTGGTTACTAGTGTGTGCCTGATTCATATTGTAAATCTTAATTACAGTAGTTCCAAAATGTTTTTTGACATTTAAGCTAGGCATTTTAGGAGCTATATAAATTCACGCAGGCACTCTACCTGAATAAACAGATACTTTTGACAATATCTTTGACATAAAAAATCTTCATATTCTATGTAATATTTTGATTCAAAGGGGTGCGAATGCTATTAGAAATAATAAATGTCAATTATTTACATGTATTCATTTGGCAGACACTTTTATCCAAAGCGACTTACAGTGAATTCAAGGTATACATTTTTATCAGTACTTGTATTCCCTGAGATCGAACCCACAACCTTTGCACTGCTAACGCAATGCTCTACCAGTTGAGCAACAGGAATACTATGTTTTACTAAAGTACTAAATTATTATAAATAAATGCAAATTCATTGATATTTTGTTATCTAATGAAATAACATTTGTGTGTAAATAAATTTAAGGCAACTGTATTGTTCTGCTTGTAATTGTAGAAAAATGTCTTATCATGGGTTATTATGAGATACCTAGGGGTTAAATCCAGTGTTTTTTCCTAAAGACAATCGGTTAAATGAAGTGCTGGTTACATCTTGACTCTTAAAGTGGTAATGGGCATACTGTACAGTGTGCTTTTTTAAAGACACACAGAGAAATGTTGGAGGCAAAAAAAGTGCACTGTACTTTACAAAACATCCTTCTGTTTCATCCCCGCATGAGCTTGACCTGTCTGCACATCTGGGCGTGAGCTTTTCTGTTCCCCGCTCATCTCTTCTCCACTTCACCAAACCACATTTTAACCATCAGAGACGAAAACTGAAGTCTCAGTTCAGCTCTGCAATCTTTTCATCCATTTTCAGAAAAGAATCCAGGGAACATAGCTGGATTAGGTGGATTTAAGCCCCGTTCACACTGACTGTGGCCTGCAGTGACAAAACAGCCACAAGTCTTTTGCTTTTAATAAAGGTGGGTGATTTCTGTCATCATAAGTGACAGTGACCGTTGGTGATCTGAAAAGTTGCACTTTATGCAAATTATGCATCAACAGTGGATGATGGGAGACAGTGGATCTCATATGTGAGATACTGTAGTTCAGTGTAGGCAAGATATTCATGTTAATGTGAGTGACTTTATTATTTTATGTTTTTTTTTCTCTGCCCACATACAGCAATGTCATTAAATAAATGATGCGAGGAAAAACCATGTGATGAATTTTTGTACAGAGTGAGTTTGACTCATGCATTGATAGTAATCGGTGATATTCTTGTTATTGATGTGATAGTGCTACTGGAGTTTATAATTTACAGAATGATTTTGCAGAATGATACTTTTTCACAGACATTGGTGAACAGCTTTTTGAAAGCTACAGTTTGTTCAGATGCGCAGCCCACAAATAGTATTACGGCATCCAGCATCAAGAATACTACAAGCATCCAATAATACAGTAACATAGTGAGTTTCAGCAATAAGTGTCTATGGGCCTTTTCACTGATTGTGCAAAGCTGTCCTTTTTAATCATTCTGGATCTTCATCAGTTAGTAAAATTAAGAGATTTTTTAGTGATCTTTAGTTTCCCAACTTTTCATTTTTGGGTGAACTATCCCTTTAAGCCTCTAGAGTAATGTATTTTATTGTATACTGTACTATCCTGTGAAAATAAGAGATGCTTTAGCAATCTTTAGAAATCTTTAGAATTTTGTTTACATTACAGTGTTGTTGTAGCATGAAAAAAGTTCTTTATCATACTGTTATGATTAGAATGTTTCACAAATGTACTATTTAACAGCATGAAGAAAATCACAGTGGGACACATAATTACCATGTGCTGAAGCATCACCATTATAATGCTGTGCTTGTGATTTATTTTCTGTGCGTACAGGCCCTTTTTGGTTTGGAGAGAGATATATAGGGCACTCGATCTGTCACTGTCCTCTGTCTTTGTGTTCTGGCCTTTATTAGTGTTAATAAGCAGAGGTTGGTGAATTTGAGGAACTCTGTGTGTGCTTCTGTTTTGTCGTATCCTGCTGTGCTCCAGCGAGTGTGTTTGTGCACCCCTGCATCTGTGACCCCCTGCAGGGTCCAGGTGTTCTGTATATGCACACACAACACCCATTACAGCCAGCTTTGTGAGGACATTCATTGACATAATGCAATCTCTACCCAGCTAACAATTGTAGGTTTTAAGAACGTTTCCCGAATGTTTCCATTAAGTAACAAAAACATTAAAAATGTTATTTTGAACGTTTTTAGCATTAAACAAGTTCTGACATTAATGCAAGAATGTTTTTATAAACGTTTTGAGAATGTTCCCTGTTAGCTGGGTAGCCCCTTACCCTAACCTTAATCATCACAACTAAGTGCTTAACCATGACTTATACCCTAAACCTAACCTATACCTCAGACCTATAGCCTAACCTTAACCTCAGATGCCAAAATGTCCTCAGCTTAATTGTATTGCACTGTATTTTACTGTACTGTACTTTGTGTTTACAGTGTTACTGTAGCTCAGCTGGTAGAGCATTGCGTTAACAGCACCAGAGGTTGAGGGTTCGATTCCCAGGGAACACACATACTGATCAAATATCTAGCTTGAATGTTCTGTAAGTCACTTTGGATAAAAGCACCTGTCAGATGCATAAATGTAAGTTCTCTGACCCATATTCCCACCCAATGGGTGTCTTCACAGTGTAAAGATAAGTATGATCATTTCTCCTGGTATGCTCTTGGTAACAGTCATTACATTATTACTGTGTTCTTGAGCAGTTTGAATGGCAACTTGATGTGATTAAGCTTTTGTACTCCGCTAGATCTGGACGAATGAATAAAGCGCATGACTGAGGCGTAATATGTGCGGAGGAACTGGGGCAGCGTGGGTGAGTTCATGAGCGAGGGAGTGCGCGCTGACAGTTAGGAGTTTAGTGTGTGCAAAAGTTGACTGCTGTGTGTGTGCATGTGTATACAGTATATAGCTGTACTAGGGTGATAACAGGAAAATAATATATATATGTGTGTGTGTGTATGTGTGTGTGATGCAGCCAGAGTGTGAGAGACAGTGACCCGTGAAGCAGTCTACATGAAAGGCAGCGAAATCACTCATGCCTGCTGTGGGCATCACAGAACATGTACTTTAAAAGGCCCAGCACACTAAACACATTGTCGGGTGTGTTCTAAAAAACGCTGCTCGGACATGCATACTTGTTTTCTTGTCCTCAGGACCCTTCTCAATTTTTTGGCTTGCATTTGTTCTTCCATCTGTGCCTACTTGCCTCTCTCTCTGTTTTTACCTCTTTGTGAACCCTCCCCCCCCTCTTCATTTCTTTCTCTCGCTCAGACATATTTTGGTCGGGTTGTTCTCATTCTTTGTGACATCTTTGTCTGTGTGCATCACTCAGTCTGCGGCCCCCTGCTGTTGCTGAAAGTTAATGTGTACACACATGCACGCACACACTTGTACCTGTGGAGAAGTTCTGCCAATTGCATTTGCCATCAACACATTCCCTCCCACAAGCTGTTTTCTGAGTTTAATGTAGGTAATGTTCTGACTGCAGAATCATTTTATTTCATTTGTTCTCTTTCTGTCAACACCAACACGCCACCACAATTCATTAGAATGACAATTTATGAACAACATAAATACACCAACAAATTAAGAACAATATAAAATCAAAATTAGCTAGTGTTCCTGTAGCTCAACTAGTAGAGCATTGCGCATAGTTGAGCAGTGCAAAGGTTGTGGGTTCGATCCCATGGAATACAATTACTGATAAAAATGTATACCTTGAATTCACTGTAAGTTGCTTTGGATAAAAGCGTCTGCCAAATGAATAAATGAAATGAAAATTGACCTAATTCATAATAAAAGTCTCTGGTCTGTTTTGAGCACAAACTAAATGTTATTGTATATGCAAAAATTTTTTGTTTCTTATTCTTTTAGTTAAATGCAATTTACGAGTTTGTCTGCCCATGAAACCTCAAGGGTAGGTTAGGCAATTTTAGAGAGGCTAGCAAGTGAGCTTTGAAAACATAAGATCCCACTCTCCCTTCAGAGCAACCTCCAAAGCCACGCCTCCCCCACAACACGTTACGCTTACAGCCAATGAAATACGCTGATGAGGGAAGATTGTCTGCGCGAGTGGGGTGCATGGAGGTTTGCAAATACATAGTTTGACAGGCAAGAAGGACATCCTATCATCTCATTCACACTGAAAATGTCATAGCCCTGCGCCTTCTGCATAAGATCTTTTTATTAAATTTAATTAAATATATTTAGACCATTTTACTTAATGGTCTAAACT
Source organism: Ambastaia sidthimunki (assembly GCA_036877625.1). NCBI lineage: Eukaryota > Metazoa > Chordata > Actinopteri > Cypriniformes > Botiidae > Ambastaia > Ambastaia sidthimunki. The sequence goes on from JAZGTK010000205.1 coordinate 23,524, forward strand.
TAATCCTCTACCTTTAATAGAAACACTACAAAGGAGTTTGGCTTGCTGTTTATCAGGGGCTCAAACCTGAGACTAAGCTGTATCTATGGGTAATTTTGAACATTTTCTGCAGTATTTAAGAAGAGTCCATAAGGCAGAAAGATTGTCTCACAAGGTTAGTCAGAGGCTGGGAGTTCAACTAAAGCTTGTTCGTGCAAAACCAAACACAGTAAAAACACTGCAGCCCCAGTGTGCATGCGTGAGTCCATTTTTGGCTCTCTCATCCATCCCACCCACTCTGTCTTGAGGAAATGCTCATTAGCCCTTTATCCAGCCATTTATCCATCTCTTCCTGTGTCAGGATATCACACAGAACGCACGCCATACAGCGCCCATGTTCAGTGTGTAAAAACACACTGTCTGTACTGAATGAGGGACGGAAAATGAAAGCAAGAGGAAGGAATGATCCATTAAGCTTTAAAGAACTAATATGGAATAGCAGGGTTTTTCCATAATGGGAAGCTTTTAGGATTTTCAAGTCAAGTGCCCTTGCTATTTTGTTTCTGTAAAAACACGAAAACTGTGTGTGTGTGCGTGTGGATGAGAAAAGTGAAGCTTGTTTTTACAAGCTATATAATTTTCAATGGCTGTATGACAAGTCGGCCTAAATTAAAGTCGGAAACTGGTTCATATAATCCTCTGGCTGATGCATTACCTGCAAATCTGATGCTGTTGTTCTCTGCATTTTTCCTCTGTTGTTTGTTCTTTTCTCTACTGGTAGTTTGTTCTATATAAGGGACACATAAGATACTTGGCTTTTTAATAGCTTCTGTATAGGTCAGAACAACATTACTAGAGTTATTAATAAAGACATTGCAACACTAAAGAATTCTTTGGACACTTTTTTCTTTTGACCTACATCCCTCAATGTATATCATGACGATGAATGGACTCTTAATTTTGTTTTGATAGGCTATTCATGTTTTTGTATGATAGAAAACTGAATTAACTTCAGGTTTTGTGTTTTTTACATTGTGAATAATCAGAAGCTTAAACTTATGTTTCCCCACTAAAATCTGAGCTTGACTTTTGTAAAGTAACTTTTAAATGCAGCATCCAAATTCAGCTGAATTTTTATTGTAAATATAAAGTGTATTTCTAAAATGCTGTAGCAGAAATCACAAATTTGCATGTCTAAATTTGGTAGTCCAATCAATCACAAAATTCTTATGCCTCTCCAAACTTGCATTTTACTGTGAAAAATACAGTTAACAGGTCATCAGTAATTCTCTATATTCAGAAAAATAGGAGTGATATGGTATTATTACCATATCAGATTGATTGCAGATTGATTCCTTAAATATTAAGGAGCTGATCTGGAAACAGCCTCTGTGTAAAGTTCTTTCCATGAGGTCTAGTGAAGGATGTGTTTGGAATGTGTCCCAGCTGAAGAGCTTAATCCTAATTGAACCTCTATCATGTACTGCCTTACTGCTGCTTTCACTACACAGAGAGGGCGAGAGACATAGTGGATGAATGATGTGTTGTGTAAAGAGAGAGAGAGAGAGAGAGAGAGAGAGAGACTCAGTGAGAATGAAAGAAAGAGGGAGGGTGAGAGACAGAGGGAGCAGTAGTAATGAATTGCAGATAAATGTGTTATCATTATATTAATGCAAGCTTATCTCAGAGACTGATCTTTTCTCTGTTTGCAGTTGTTGCATTCGACAAATGTTATTCTCATTTGGGTTTTATCTCCTTTTCCACATGTGAATTGTTGGTGTTTCTTTATCGCTGTCAGTGTTCTTTCATCTATATTTGTGAGAGAGACAGAGACAGACAGAGTCAAATTTATTTACATTTATGTATATGGCAAATGCTTTTATCCAGACTTTCAAAGTGTATTCAGGGTATACAGTTTTTCAGTATATGTTCCCTTGGGAATCAAACCCACAACGTTTGCAATGCTAACTCAATGCTACCAGCTGAGATGCAGGAACAGCACATTTTACAATACATATTGTTTCAAAGCAGCTTTACAAAAAGTTTAATAAGACAACAAGAGTTGTCTTATTAGATGTGTTATCACTGTGTTATCAATAAGTCCATATTGCAGAAATGGAGAGTTCTAAGACAATACAAATTATGCAGTTAGCTAACATCATGTATTCATTTCAGCAGAAAAAAACAGCATATTAAAGCCATGATTACATGTTGTGATCATAACAGTTACAATATATGGAAAATGTGTCTGGTTTGTATGTTGATTTAAAAGTTATCAGATGTCTTCTTACAGGTTGGTGTCATTTCTTCACTGATGTTGGTTCATATAAAGTCTCTTTATAAGAGTGAATTCAAACGGGAGCTGGTGTAATATCTAGTTTAACTTGAGAGGGCTTCCAAGGTAGAAGCAGAAACGCAGATGGAGAATAGTTAGTGTAGCTCCTGTACATAGCATTTCAGTGAAATAACTAGAATACGATTAAGAGGTTATGAGCTGCATTATGTGTATGTCTGGCTAATGAGTGAGCGAGACGTTATTGAAATTAGAGATATTAAAGAAAACTGATGTTTCTAAATGGAATCATGTAGTTTGAGTGGTTTGAGTACCCAGCTAACAATTCTAGGTTGTAGGAATGTTTCCCTAATGTTTTTAAAAGGTCGTAAATTGTGTAATAAATTTTGAATGTTCTAGAAATGTTCAAAATGGGCAGCTTTTTATAATTTGTTTTAACATTATTGTTTGGTAATAAAAAAACATTATTATCCTATCCACTAACTGCTTAAGAATAATGTTTTTTATATATGTTATAACAGTAAAAACTAACATTACTACAAGAACGTTTTTCTTCCGGTACCCTCTTAGATAAAAAGTTCTTTATTAAAGCATAAAGTACAGACATTAATGTGTATCTGTCTGCCTGCCTGCCTGTCTGTCTCACTATCTGTCTCTGTCTGTCTACAATATCAGTTCAAAAAACAAGCGTTTTAATATTCCAATTTGGTACACGTTTGTCCAGTTGTAATATCAAATAATATAGCAAAAAAATATGACACCATAACTGCTATGCTTACAGTTTCTGTAGGATGAGTCATATTAATATTCTGTTTTGTCATATTTACAACAGGTGATGTGGGCCAACGTGTGACTCACACAAGGGTTGAAAGAAGCAGCTTTTACTGTCATCACACATTGAACTAGCTTTTATAATTATTTGTGTACTGTATATGGAACCACTAGTTATGCGTACAGTATGTGTTCTGGTGCAATGTGCAAGTCTTGTTGTATTCGCAGGACAGCTTTAGTATTTTACATTTGTTTTTTAAGACAAACACACACAGACACACACACACACCCGCAGTAAAATATGTATTCAGTGCACGGTTTGCCAACATGGATCCAAATGGAAGAAGGATAACCACGCCATTAAATCACATAGGAACACATCTCATTTTAAAATCCGCTCAAACATGGTTCAGCAGGGATGGACTGGCACTTATCATGGGGTAATGGAGTCTTAGAGTCAGCAGTTTTGTGCTATCCCACTTTGTGTGTGTGTGTGTGTGTGTGTAATAGACTACGGGGTGCCCAGTAGTCAAACGTGGCCTCATTTGAATTGTGAATGAAATATGTTGGCCATTTCGAGACAACATGTTTTCACACTGGCAATTTAGTTCAGAATGGGCCATGGTTTGACTGAAAAATTGTTACTGTGAAAGCTGTCACGTGGATCTGGAAAAACACTGAGGAACACCTGAGTTTGTTTACACTGGAACTGTGGCACGATTTACGTGAATGTAAAAGCAACTCAGACTCATGTGAACTCGTTCAGGAAGTAAAGTAACCTGAGTGTGCGTTTTAGTCGATGTTTCAAAATCAAAAGATTCCACAACAATAATATAATACACATATGTAGTGTTTTTTTTGCATTCTGCATGCGTTGGTAATAATGTAAGATAAACATAAATGTGCCCGTTAAAGGTGTAGTATATACTCTTTTCTCCTTTCCATGTAAATGTGGCTTATTGTAGATCCTAATGCGTTGTGTACTCAAGCATACTTTCAGCATTTTAAAGAGCTGGGGCAGAGACCTGCCTCCAAATGCTGGAGTGATGTTATACAGTGGTAGTAAAGCATCCAAGATGGCATTAGCCTGCTGCATCCTCCACAGACAGACACTCAGAACCAAAGTGCAAGACAAGGAATTGCCTTTTTTGTCTCTTAGATTTGTTAAATTCCATTTCTGAAATCTTGTTAATCTACTAAATGTAATAAGTCAATTCAGACAGTTAAACAGTACAGATATATAGACAGATATAAAAACATTTTAACATTGACGCTATTAGTAAAAGCAATTATAGCCTGTTTATATACTCACTGAAGACCAGTGTCTATCCAAAACTCTTAAGACAAAAATCTGAAATGCAGTTCAGATTGCGAGTGCATTCTCTGTAAGACTGTTACTTTATTATTGCGACTAACTGCCCCTGCAGCACCATCTCCCTACTGTCTCTGTACTGTAGCTCCTGGCTGCCTCGAAACAGCTGATCTGTGCTTTGTCTTACCTTGACGCAGATGTGTACTTACTCAATATAGAAATGCAGTCAACTTGGTAGAGGAACTATTTTGAAATTGAAATCGTAGGGGACACACACATTTTTTTCCATATAAGCAGATTATCTTTGATCTTTTTAGGTCAACCCAGGCCAAACGCATCCGCTTAATACAGCAAAGAGTGACGAAAATGACGGGAACGACCTGCCGGCCAATCAGACGAGCCGCAGGGCCTCAGGGTCAGTTCAACCTCTGGGTGCATAACAGGTGTGTGCTGCGAGCAGATAGGTTTCAGGATATCACAGATATGAGGGTGAAATGCATCAAATGCGTGGGCGCAATTTTACACATGCTTGCGCATGTTTATATATTTCCTTCTGTTTCCTCTGTTTTGTTTTTTCTTCTCTCTTATCAGATGCTTTAATTTATTCTACGTTTCTGCTCGTCATAAAAAATCCCATCTGTGAGAGCGTTGAATCATTGAAATAATTTTCCCTTGGGAATAAGATTTGTACAGTGGCTGAACGGTTTCTGCCTTTCTGAAATGATTCCGTAAACTTCCAGACGTTTTTCCAGACGACTAGGGGTCCAAGTCTCAACTTTCAATCCGTCTTACCTTGTGTGGAATAGAATGGTCATTTCTCTTCCTGGTAGATAATAAAACCATTACAGCCGTGATATAATATATCACACAGGACTTTTTTAATTAAGTACACACCACGTATACTCCAGTGAAGATTGCTGTGTTTTAAAGAAGGAATGTTTGGTTTTAAGGTGTATATGAATTCTTATCTTGTTGGTTTCATAGCAGCAAATTTTGCACAAAGAGCTTTTTGGGAGAATTTGTCCACTTTGTTGAGGCCTCCAATATAATTGGTTGCCTGTTAAGTGCGTTCTGTATGGAGTGCACTTGAGAAGCTCACAGTCAGAAATTGTATTAATCCAGTCTTTGTCAAGAATACCCTCAGCCTGGTAATTGCAAATTGAAGCCCAAGCTTTTGTAGGAGAAGGGAAAAGCTATAGGAGAAGCTATAGAGGGATAGAAAGAACTTTTTCTGCAATTATGGATATGATGCAGAAATATAATATAAATGCACAAATGTACATTTGGCTTCAGCATAAATTTGTCATATTTCATTTCATTAATGACCATTTTCCATCTTTTTCCTGCGCATTAGAAAAAACAAGTGTTTTGCTGCTGTGCCTTTAAGAAACACCCCCAAAATGCTTCTGAGTGAGTGATAGCACTCAGTGCTGTGGTACAGTTTGCTGTTGTCAAATATAATTTATACATCCTAATTCTTTGATAACAGTCTATAAAGCTTGCATTACACTGTGACAGGATCTGCACCAACAGGGACCCTTTCCTGGCTGCTACACACAGCCAGGAAAGCTTTTCTCATATAGTATTGTTAGTTCTTCTGGTGAATAATTTCATCTGTCTTCCTCATTGTGACTGGACGGGCCAAATTTCTAATCACCCAATAGCGTCATAGATGTGTGAGTGGGTCACGTGTTGATACATTTATCTAATATTCTAATACTTATCTAAATAAAAAAAATTGGAGTTCTATTAAAAAAATAGATCAGGCTATAACATAAACTGAATATATTATTCTTTTTCTTTTACAAACGTATTGTTTCAGAAGACATTTATTATTGATTTTTGCTGTTTTAAAATCTCAGGCACTATTCACTGCCATTATAAAGCTGGGAAGAGCCAGAATATTATTTCTTATAACTCAGATTGTGTTTGGTTGAAAAAGGAAAGTCATATACACATAGGATGGCTTGAAGGTGAACCACCCTTTTAGTTGTTACTTTTGTCTTTTGGTTGATTCTTACCTGAATGGTTCTGTAATGTTACCGTTATGGTGCTGTTTTGGTGATTTCTGGAGACAGGCATCAGGTCACCATTCACTTGCATTGTATGGAAAAGAGCAGCACCTTTTGTGGTCTACAGAATAAAGGTTACAGACTTGGACTTCTTTGTGACTGAGTAAATGATGACAGAAAACTATTCATTTAGGTTAATTACTCGCCGATATGTCGCAAAATCTAAAATGTACATTTTTAATCAAGCTTGTATTGTGTTTAGCCAAGTGCTATGGCTTAGCGAGTGAGTCTTTTGACTCTAAATGTTGATTTTCAACTGTCCTTATGAATCAAAGCTTATTCAGTTAGGATGAAATCATAACTGCATCACCCTTCAAAATTGAGTTTTCGACGATGCACAAAAAACCCTACGTGTGGGCGTTGCAGTCTCATCTGATGCAGTGGATCTTGTATTGAGTGGAGATAATGTCTGGATGTTCAGGAAGGCCTTTGGGCCACTGCATACATTGTACAACATCTCATGTTGCCCTGAATAAAATTGTGCATGTAACAGATCTGTCCTCATGTCAAAGGAAGTTTAGCCGCTTGGCTGCTGTTTACCTCCTACCACGCCACCAAGAAGTCCATGAGCCAGTACAAGCTTTGTTTAAGTGGTAACTTCTTCACAATAAGCTTAAGGGGTTTGCTTGACTCATACAATGTTGAGGAGACTATAGAGTCATAGCACAAAGTGTTCTGCACAATCCACAACAATCTTTAAAGAAAATTGCCAGTCCTGTGCAGTGTGCCAACGCTGTTTATAGTTACTGGAAAAGTTGTATGAATATTATATACTAAATTCCCAATCAATGTCTTTTTTGATGAGTTACGTATTTTTAATAACTGTTTTTAAAAGATTTGTGTTTATTCTCGTATTAGCCTCATTAATCTTTTAATAATAATCATAATGATGGCTTTTATAATAATAAAGGTCAGACTTTGCTGGCTATCATCCAATTCCAATTTTGAATGATGGGATTTTTTTTATGTGGGATTAACTGATGTATGCCTTCTTTTGAGCAATGATTTTTAGTTTTAGGTCCTTGCAAATTTTGTTTGTTTTAGAAGTTGGAAAACTTGGGACCATTGTTGTGTTTCTCTTTGGCATTCTTTTAGTTGCTATTTTTTGTTGCAAATATTAAATCATCCTGTTTCATCATCATAACAGTTATTTATTGTTTAATTTGCTCAGGTTTACTTATCTGTTCAAGTTCAAAGATCACCGTAAATCCTTATTGTTTTTGTGACAGGCAAATATTTGTATAATATACAAACTAATAGATATCTAGTTTGAGGGCCAATAATGGCTTTCATGGTGTAACCAGCCTATTGTAGGAGAGAAGACCCACTCATAAAAATTTGTCACCACTACAATTCATGGGGCCCAGGACTAAGGACATGTTTAGTACCCCCCCCCACCCCCCCACCCCCATCCCAGGGACCGGGGCAACATTCCTGGATATCTCCCTGATGGTTTCTTATCGCCTTATTACGGAATATATACAGAACATGCTTTTGTGTTATATGTGTTTGTGTGTCAGTTTAAGAGAGATAGTACTTTTGTGGGTCCTGTGAGCCCCTAAACTTTATTACATCTGCGCACACACACTGTAGGGGCATCAAAAGGCAATTTTAATGTAAAGGCTCGAGATTGAAAGTTCTTTGGAGTAATAGAAATTTGTCGGTCTCTAAACCCCTTTCAGCACTTGGTTTTACTGCAGTGATGTACCCTGTTTCCCAGAAGTCGGATGCATCATTAAAGTGGTTTGGGAATTTTTCTCCACCTCTGACACTGAGCACCTCCTAATAGTTGATTGTCTTGAAATCGAAATGTCCTGGAAACAAGCAACTTCCTTATTGTTCATGCCCTATAAAAGTGTTTTATGCTTTTCTAGGACCTTATCCAAACCAAATCATAACAATTACTCACACTGGCACGAAAGGGCAAAAACTGTATTGTTGCTTATGACCCTTGTCACTCTCCACATCACATGGCCTTCATTCTCCACAAGAAGTGTTAAAAACTCTGACAATTAGTTTGTGTGTTTCTTTCCTAGCTATATTTTGGGAAATTCTTATCATGATTGTCATTATTATTTATATTATTATTATTTAATGTTATAATCTAAGCACTATTTTATTGCATAAAATATTATTTGGGGTTATGTGCACAAAGAATAAGGCTGTGGTACAAAGAAAAAGTGTTTTTATGCATTTTGTTCAGATGGGACACCCACTAGTATTTAAAATGTATAATAGGTTTCATTTAAAACAGTTATTTGTAAATAGGTGTTTTTGTGTCTTGGAATAATGTTTGTAAGATGCTGTAATTTATGTAGTGATTTGAGCCAAACTAGAGCATTATACAGTATATCAAAGCCATTGTGTATTTTAAATTTATTTGTATAGGATTATGTAAATTTCTTTGGCACAGATGCTGAATGCTTAGTATCAATGAGAAACATTGTTGAAATGTGAAATCAACACCCAAACCAACAATTTGGTGAGTATTTGCTAGATGACTGTTTTTGTGTGTGTTGAAAAAAATACTGTTTGCACATAGTCCTGGTTGAAAGTGAATCATAAAATGGATCGCAAAATTGCCTCTTTTTAAATATTGTCAGAACAGAGCCTTTGTTTAAACATCCAAACCATAAGAGGTACTTATTTGGAACTCATTCAATTTTCTAAAGAAATGACATGCTTTCCCTGGGAGTCAAACCCTTGACCTCACCATTGCTGGTCCCATTTCCACCAGTTGAGCCACATTTCTTCCAAATATATCTTCTTTAAAAGCAGGAACGAAGAGGAATCAGAATTGTTCAGTTCCATGCTATTCCCTTCCCCAGCTGTGAATACACTAAAACGGTCTTTGCACTTGAAGGACAAGCTTGTTTGAAGAAGACAGACTAATGCTTGACACTCGGGTGGATGTGAAGTCGAACTGACATTCCTTTTAGCGGAGTACTCGCCGTGTGTGTGTGTGTGTTCCGTGACTTGGGTTCAGACCTGTCATCTATCGAGGTGAAGACCTCGGTAGCTCTGCGTATATCTGTCTGCCCCCACCTCTTGTTCTCAGCTTGTGTGAAAATGTGTGTGTGAGGCTCTGGCATGGATCTGTCATTTCGAGTCTCGACACTTTTGCTCCAAACTCGGCTGACGCGGAGTGTGACACCACCTGTGGTATTTTGTCATCTCCGCTCGCTCAAGGGTGACGCTGAGCTTGTGCGACAGGTAACGTCACACCGTCCCACAAGCTTCGGCCATAACATTCCTGACACCAGGTTGTGTCACTCTGCCCGCAAACGATCCATTGGAATGTGTGAGGTTGTGGTTGTATATTAAGATAACTAGCAAATCTGAGTGAAATGTTTGTTTATACCCTTTTGTTGGAAGGGGTTCAAAAAGCTCAGATAGCCAGCTAACAGAGAATGTTCTCAAAACGTTGGCTACGTTGGCTAACAATTCTCTCAAAGTTATCCATTCCTGCAGTAACATTATTAGAATGCTTTTGTAATGTTATATATATTAAAACACTATTCTTAAGTTGGTAGTGGAACATTTTAAAAACATTACAGATACATTACATTTAAAATGTTTGTAAAGTGTTCTTACAACCAAACAATAACGTTAATACAGCATCTAAACAATTGACTCTTCTGGAACTTTCAAAAGGAACATTTTTAACATTATTGTTACGTTAGAAACATTAGGGAAAAATTCTTACACTGTGAAATTGCTAGCTGGGTGGCAGAGCGTTGCGCTAATAATGCCAACAATACAGGTTTGAGTCTCAGGAAGTTCATATGATAAACAGAATAGCTTTAATACACTGTAGGTCACTTTGATTAATAATCACATATACCAAATTTCTATAGATAGTTTGTGCGCTTTTGTTCCAGCAATGCAACACTTGGAATTGGAAGTAATCCTTTTAAATCATGTATTAAAGCTAACTGACTACCTTGAAGTTATTTCATTGACACATTTGGTGCCAAAGGGTAAGTTTCATCTTATAGAAAGAGACAGAAAGATGTTGTTTGCGCATGCATCGCTAAGATAAAAACTGTCCACACTAGCAGTCTGTGCTGTCCTTAATTCAAGCAGGCATGCAATGCCAAGAGGCAAAGTGGGAAGATAAAGCCATGACTGAAGGGAGATGATATGAATTGTTCTGGTCTTTTTTTGTTCAAATTTGAAATGCTTGGAAGCATCCCTACACCCTTTTACATCAAAAACAGCATCTTTCTTTGGATTTCACCCTTTATATGTCTGTCTTTAGTTGAAAGGTCAGTTAAAAATGAGCTCGGACATTTGCTCACAGATGTGAAAAGTCTCTGATGGTTCTAAAAGCGTTTGTTTGCCATTGATTTGAGTTGATGTTAGAGGGGTTTTTATAGATTCTAACAGATGTACGTGTTGTATGTGATGGAACTCAGTGTTGGCATTTTTTAAGGGATTGTGTTTTTGTGTTTTAGTCTTGCAGGTTTGAAATTAACATTGAATCAATGTCACATGTGATGTTAAAATGCCCAAAGGCACCAACAGAGCTTCATAACTGCTCTATGCTGAAATGAAAGCAGTCTCTAAACAATAATGATTTATTTGTACATTAAATTACAGATATAGATGTGTATGTATTGTAAATATATGAAATAGTCGGTGTGATATTTGTGTGCATTTTGTGAATTTCATCAAACAATTTGTAATACAAAACTCCATTACAACAGTAAAAAAGTAAACTGACCAAATCTGACCAAATTTATTTTCAAAATTTTCAACTGATGTGCTCTGAAATGGGGGATTCCCATCTAACAGGGAACGTGCTCGAAACGTTAGCTAATGCTCTTTAAAAGTTGTCAAAAACATTCACGCAGTAACGCGAAAATAATTTTTCTACGTTACAAAAATATATCAAAACTCAAGTAGTTAGTGAAACGTGACAAAATGTTACAGAATTATCATTAATACAGTCATATAGGTTTTATCTAAACATAAAACCTAAAATTGTTAGCTTAAAGGACACATTACCAGCAAAAAAGCAGCACGTGCACAAACAGGTCAGAGGTTAACAGCATTTGATGTAAACACAGGCTGCTGATGAATGATATATTGACAGAAACAATTATTATTATTAAATATTACAGTTGATCCATGCACCCTTTGTGTGATGAGTCTGATGCAAAGAACAGACAGATTAACAACTGTTTTTACAATTACACATCTTAAATGCCTGCTTCATACTTGTGCGTGCACAACGTGTGCGACTATTCAAATATTTTAGATATTTGCATTTTGCACAGAAGCGATGGCTCGTTTGATATCAGCGTATAAAGATTGTTCCCTGTGTTTGCACAGATTACAAGCAATTGCTTATCTGTCCCTCGCACTGGTACAGACAGGCTCTGTTTACACATGGTATTAAGAGCTGTCTCAGGTGATCCAATCACAAGCAGACAGGTGAGATACGTCGCCACCTACACCTGGCAGTAAAATACTAACGTGTTCAGATTTCATGATTACATCACTCACCGTGTCAGCATATCAATGCAAAGCATAAAAAGTGCAAATAAAAAGCTTGATAAAATATATAAGGTACCACAGACTCATGAGAATTAACATTGTATAATCACTGTACAAATAAACATGATCTTCAGATGAGAATGTCATGTTTTCATGCCTGCATCATATTTCCAACTAGAACATCTGACTGGTTTTACTGGTTTTTTAGGGCTTTTGTTACATAAAGATTAATCAGCCACATATTTACTTCAGAATAGCTTTGTGGTCCATGTGCAAATATATTGCACAGCAACCCCAAACAGTGTGCAAGACACTAAGGACTTCTTATTATGAAAAAATATTATATATAAATGTATATTGGGGTATAAAAAAGTAAGGTGGTCAGAATTTTCACTTCTGTTACATTGCTGACACAAGTTTTAGCAATACCTCAGCTAAGTGTAATACAGTGTTATGTTGTTGTATTGTATCTATGTGCCCTTGTGCCTTGAGTGTGGCATCATGGTTGGATCTTTAGAACATCAACACTGTTTACCGAGCTAATCAGGCAGATTAGTGTGTTCACACACTCCATGTTACCTCTGAGTGCAGCACTAAACAGCCATGACTGGAAACTAGTTGACCTTGGCATTTAACCGTGTGTCCTTAGGGAGAGCCATGACAGTAAAAGAAAGCCTTTTTTATTCAGTTTTATAAATCAAATTCAGTTTTCACCCATATTTTCTCATTCCTCCCTTTCGTCTGTATACATGAACCTCTGAAACAGAAAACTGTTATTAATATTCATACACAGCCATCAAAGCGTTCCTTTTGTTTTGAAAGAGCCTCAGATTTGCCCATCACATCTTGTGTACAGAGGGAGAGAGAAAGAGAGAGAGAGTGGCCTATCATTATTGCCTTTCTTGTTCATAAACATGATATCAGTGTCAGTCCAAATTTAATCACTTCAGGCAGCCTTTCCACTGTGGTAGATTGTTAGGTGAAAGGGATTTTGCTGACATACTAATCAATGTAGAAAAAACTAAAGTCTATTTCTGTCACAGGTTCTTTGTCCTACTGTATTTTGGTCTCAGAAGGACACATTAGGGATCACAGTCAGTTATGTGGGCATCGAACGGCGAGATTAATTGGTCGATAATTGGGTGAAAACATAGAGCTTTATTGACTGAATTGAATTGAGTCATTTTGAACAATACATTTAAAGCTGCCCAATGGTGATTTAACACTCAATAAATCTTTGCCATTTCAATTTGACAAAGGCTTATTTACTGTACCGTTAATGCTGAGCAATGAAGTGTTAAGAAATCTCATTTAATGACTCCTGAACACAAACACACAGACCCTCTTAAAGTGCTACAGTATGTCATGCAGAGAATTGTAGAGTTGTAGAGTTCAAGCCTGGAGCACAAGGACCATCCACAAGGACAGTTGCTGATTCATGCTAAATCTTTTCGCATTAAATTTGGTCATGCTGGCATGTCTGAGGTTTACACGCTTAAGTCGCCGAATCCATTAGAGAAAGCTTTTCACTTTGTCAGTTTGTAAAACTTTTCCAGTGTCAACAGCTCAGCGATGCAGAACGGTATGTACATGCGGGGCTAACGTCGGGGTACAACCAGGTGTGTTGTCTCGAGCCCTGTAAAGCGAGTGAGGGCCCACCAAAGTGCTACTTTGTCCAAGACCCCTGTAAACTTTAGCGACTATCCTGTGTTTAATACATGAAGAGAAGTGACATTTATGGTAATGTATTTATGTACTAAAACCATACTGAGAATTTTAATCGTGAGTTAGTCGTGCATAAATGTAATGTGTGCGAGCAATTACACAGCTGTCCTCCTCTGTTGATGCATCTGTAAAATGGCACACGCTGACATATTGAAATATATTCATATTCTTGTGGTGTTTAACATATATTAACATGCATAATACTGAAGGTTATGCATAATGACCTGCCGGAAGCAGGAAAGGAACAATTCAGCACATTTTGACCTTGTCGATATGGTAACCTGTCAACCTGTTGATCCCATCTTATGCTATTTAAGCTCTGACCATAGGCATTACTGTCTAATTGAGGCAACACACCACACAGGATATTGGTCACACCTGATTGGATGTGCCGTGCCTGAAGCAGCCCTGACCTTTAACATTTGAGTGGAACCTTTAACATACATTAGATGGAAGATCCTGAAGGGTACATGCTAATGTGAATCCCTAAGGCTGGAAAATGATGAATGTTTAGTTGTTAGAGGAAAATTAGAAGGCTTTTATTTAGGGGCAATCACACTCATTATGAGTACCAGAACTAGTAGCGATTATTCATACACTATTACAAATTCCTGATAAAATTGTGTTAAGAAAAGTGGCAGCTGAGGTTGCCAAAAATTTACTGTAAAAAATGTGTTAGTGTGTTAGTTTTTAGTACATTTATATAGTACATGTATATTTTACCATTCTTAACTTATTCTGTCCATTGAACATTGACAATACTTGACTACACTAAATATATGATAAAAAATATTTAATAGAGAATTGGACCACATGATTTGTTATTTTGCATTATGTATGAATATCAATATGTAATTAAACAATTTGTAATATGAGGAGATGTGAAATTGATGTCCATCCACCTAAACTGAATCGAACATGAACAGTGTATGAAATAATATAATTTCCATTAATCTGTACATAATTATGCATCTAGAAATACATTTCACAACATTAAAATTATCCGTATTTTGAAGCATTTACCAGCAGTCAGTACCTGTGCCAATTAAATGTATTACACAATAAGTTAGAATTATCGCTGTATAATTCTAACAGGTATGTGATAACTGTAACAGTAAATAACAGCTCTGTAATGTGATTATTTAATGTATGTAAAATTATATTTTATTTTGAATGTATATGCTGTGTTGGTCACTACAAAACATCATTAAACACATTTGTTCTGATTTTTCAGCCCAGCAAGCAAGACAAACATTATGATGATATGAAGAATACAATGTTTTAATGAACTTTAAACCATAAAAAACAAAGTAGATCACTTTCATAAAAAAAGTTGTTTTGACTGGAGACTTCACATTATGTTTTTAATCAACAGCCATCCATTCTGTATACAGTATGTCACTTTGCACAGTAGCTTAAACACTTTATATCCTTCATTCTTCTAAAATAAAATTAAATATATGACAAACGTCATCCTTCTTGTAATATATTTAAGTCACATGTCAAGCTGAAAATTGATAGAAAAACGTAATAAGGAAAAAAATCTTCATAGAACCCGATTTCTATTTTCCTGTAAGCTAAGTAATTTTAGTGACACCTTAATCGCTCTGATAACGCAGACTCACAAACTGAAAGCAAAGCTAAGCCGATGACATTACTGTACATTCCCTGGGGACTTAACAGTTTGACTTGTCAAGGACAATTCTTTGATTTCGTTCCTCCTTCCATCCACAAGAAATAAGACTGCCTAGCCTTCATCATCTTCCCTCTCTTAGTCACAAACAAGCTGAGTGCACTGGAGAAGTCGTCATGGAGACAACCCGCACGACCTCTGCTGTCAGTGCGCATCAGGACTTAACCTGTAATGGTTCCATCCGAGTTCCCTAGTCTAGGGTAACTGCTGGGAGCTTCTAAGAAGATTTATTTACTAAACGTTTGTATGTATCCATGAGTAGGTTTAGATTCAGTTAAAGATCAACTAGGGATAGTTTACAGCAAAATGAAAACTGTGATTATTTGCTCACCCGTATGTTGTTCCAAAACAGCTTAACTTTTCTCTGTAAAACACTCAAGGAAGAATGTTAGGGGATGATTTTTTACAATGAAACTAAATGGTAACTGATATTGGCACATCATCTAACATTAACAGTCAAAAAAAAGAAAATCCAGTAGGTGGAATCAGCATTAAGGTAAGTAATTTTTGGGAGAACTGTCCCTTTAAGCTTTACCTTGAAATGTACATCATTGGTTGATGGAAGTGAGGCAGAACCTCCATAAACACACCTCTGGTGCTGAGGAGATTAAATGAAACCCTGTATTCCTCCTTCCAAAGAGGATGCTCTTAGAAATGACCTCTGGTATTTATGAACAACCAAGGTTTTTGCCTGAAAAGGATGGGTGATATTTGTGCAAATGGTGAGAATATTACGTGTATGTGTGTGTCTGAACTCTAATGTCACTAGTGGCCTTGAGGGGATGTCTGAGTGACAGCCTCACTTCAGGCCATAAGCTAATCGACAAGTCAGACCATCATTGCCTGCGATTTAAGTCTTCTGTTTTATTCTGTTGTTCTATTTGACAACACTTCTGACACATTTTGACATTGTGAGGGGTCTGCAAGGCAGCTGACACAGCAAGACAAGTTGGCGTTCCTGTGTCTCACAACGACAGCAGCCCAATTTCTTTGGGTTTGCCTTAAAGGAAAATAAAACCCTTTGAACTTTAAAAAAGATGGACTAAAACTCTGGAATGCTAATGATGTTACTCTTGGTGAGTGTAGCTCATGAGTGTTTACATCTGGTATTTATTTGAGTGATCTGATCAAAACTAGACAAAGCCACATACAGTTTTCAAAAGGGGCCCAAAACATTTTGATCATTCTGATCATTCAGAGGTGGTTAAAAACGCATGTGACGCATTTGTAGCATGAACGCTAATCCACCCTGCTGCGTCATGAACAATATCAAATGTCAATCCATGTACAATGGCAAATCCATTGTATTTGCCATTTATGTGCAGCTTAAAAACACGATAACAATCCCATCTGGAAATTTGGAAAAACCTTTTGCAAGTCTCCAGTTGTTTTCTATCTAGGGTCATTGCAAAAAATGAGACAGTAAAGACCCACAGAAGTGACTTTAATGCATTGACATGCATTTTCACAGAAACAGGAAGTTGGAGAAGGACATATTGAATGACTCCACCCCTTTTTTAAAATAGCTAATAGCTTTTAGTTAGAGAACATTTGATTGTTCAGCAAATTCTAATGAGAACCTGAAGTGCAGGATGATGTCATTAAAATCGCTGATCCATATTAGCAGAAGTGAGAGACTGTAAGTTTTGTATTCTTATATCTTCTAATGAGAATTTTGTCAATGTTTTGGAGCATTCTAGTTTATAGATATCCTGGCTAACATATTCAACTTATAAAAGCCAATAAAGTACAATTTTGCTTTTGTGAGAACTTTAAAGAAATCTGTTCAAATTATTTTGTAAAATAATAATACATTTGTAAGTGGTTGTGTACAAAATAAACAGCCTTTGTGTACAATTTTAGAAAATAATATCTAGAGAAAGAGTGTATCTGCATCTGCCTTTAGTGTTTCCCTCTTGATTACATTGTTAGTTAATTATTCAGCTTTACACAATGTCAAGTCCTCATGCCTGGTGGCAATTAGAGAAGTGCATTCATTAGAACCGCTCGCATACTTTTCCTAGAGCAGCCATGAGCTAAAGGCTGTGCCTAACCATCCACACACCCTGCCTCTGCTGAAGGAATGAGAGAAACTAATTAATAACTCTGCATACTCACACGCTCACATTTATGAACACACACGTGCAGCTTATTTTCACAGAGGACATATTCCATGAATTGATGTAGGTTTGGAATGCATGTAATGCGTGTTTATAGAGCAGTGAAAGGTTTATGTGCCTTCTGAAAGACATAGTAAACTGTTTAAAAATATCTGTTTACGTGATGTAAGGAACAATCACAATGTTTTGTGACAACAAAAAAAAACCCATCTAACTTAACCTCTTTCTTTCTCTCTTTCTCTCGATTTCACTTTTAGGTAACATCTTTGTGGTCAGTCTGGCTGTGGCGGACCTGGTGGTGGCCATCTACCCGTATCCACTGGTCCTCACCTCCATCTTTCACCGGGGCTGGAACCTGGGATACATGCACTGCCAGATCAGTGGCTTCCTAATGGGAGTCAGTGTGATCGGCTCTATTTTCAACATCACCGGCATCGCAATTAATCGCTACTGCTACATATGCCATAGCCTGAAATATGACAAGCTGTATAGCGACAAAAACTCTGTGTGCTATGTGCTTCTGATCTGGGCGTTGACAGTGCTTGCAATTGTGCCCAACTTGTTCGTAGGCTCGCTGCAGTATGATCCTCGGGTTTATTCCTGTACGTTTGAGCAATCGGCCAGCTCGGCCTACACCATTGCTGTTGTCTTCTTCCACTTCATTCTTCCCATCATGATTGTTACCTACTGTTACCTACGAATCTGGGTTCTGGTCATACAGGTCAGACGACGCGTCAAGCCCGACATGCGCCCCAAACTTACGCCCCACGATGTACGAAACTTCGTCACAATGTTTGTGGTTTTTGTGCTCTTTGCGGTCTGCTGGGCACCATTAAACTTCATTGGGTTGGCGGTAGCAATTTCTCCAGAGCGTGTGGTTCCTCTAATACCCGAATGGCTCTTTGTGGCAAGTTACTTCATGGCGTACTTTAACAGTTGCCTCAATGCAATAGTCTATGGAGTGTTGAATCAGAACTTTCGCCGTGAGTACAAGCGCATCGTGGTGTCAGTTTGCACCGCGAAGATCTTCTTTCCAGATAGTTCAAATGAGGCTCAGGAGAGACTAAAGAGCAAACCCTCGCCACTCATGACTAACAACAATCAGGTCAAGGTGGACTCTGTGTAAACAGCCGTGCAGGAAAATCCAGCCTAAGCTGGTTAGCTTTATTTTGGAAGATGGTAGCTGGTTTCTGGCTGGTCTGAACAGGTTATGTACCAAAAACACATCTTGACCACCTTGAACTGGTATTACTGGTTTGTTGCTGGTCCAAGATGGTCTACCAGCTCTAACCAGCATGGAACAGCTAGAAACTACCAAAACAAAGGTCCAAAACAAAGCTAAGTTGAAGATGGATTTTCTAGCAGAGGTCTGTATGTGTATGTATATGTTTATAAAGTGAAGAGAAAACAACAAAACAAATTCTTGCTTGTAACCAAGCAAACTTAAATAAAAAATCTAATAACACTTTACCAAATATGTGTCTTGTCCTAAAACTGTGATCTGTTGCCTCAAAACAATCAAAACAAACAGGAAATTATTATCATGTCTTTTATAAGCACTTTCTTTGTTTTTTTTTGTTTTTTTCATTGTTGGTCAAATGTACTTGTATGAATTTAAATGTTTACAGTGATTATAATATCAAATCTATGTACCACATACTTTATGTAATGATTTTATATGAATTATCTATGGCTGAACAGAACAAAGATGCGTGAACGGTATCTTAGAGACCTTAAAGAAGGTGTAAATGATATCTTACTGTATATACATATACTGTATATTGAGAGTGTTTCACTGATGTTGATCATTCAGTGAAGAAAGAACATAATGAAAATGATGCCAAGAAAATCTGCATATCTCTACAATGCCTGGTCAGAAATAGGACCAAATTTTACAAACACTCTACCAAAAGAGCTTGTTATGGAGTTTAGTGCTTGTTTAAAATGACCTCACCCGGTTTGACACTGTTACTCTGCATTTAAGGAAGCAATACACCTGCTGCTTTCCCACAAACCCTTTCCTCTCTGTCGTTTCATTGTCTTCTTTACTCGCTACTTATTTTTAGCGCTGTCTCTTCTTGCCTTTTGTGTGTCATTTTAAGAATCTCTTTATTTTTTGTCCTTTTTGCATTATCTGTCCTTTTCTCTCTATGTGTGCATGGATCTAATGACATGTTCATATGCAAATGGAAAATTGAATAAGAAATTTTGAAAGGTTAAAAAATAAAATCCGAATTTCTTCACAATGTATGATGTGTGTAATTTTACACAGATACATATCTTGCAAAAATATATTTTCATATGCAGGCAGCACTGTTCTAAGCACAGTAAGTAATGGTACCAGTAGCATTACAGTTTTGTGAGCAATAGTACCAGCATCTGTTATACTCAGAACAGCTGTACTGGTGGAACAGCTTTAGTGGCACGGCGACCCACAATTTGGCACTTGTCAGTTGCTAGGGTAACTAGGGTTGCTAAGGTTTCACAATGGAAAATATAACCCTGACCATTTACATTAAGCATGAGTACACGCATAACTAGACAGGTAATTAGCACAATCCAACATTTGGCAGTAATATTCCACTGAAATGTTTCATTACATTTTAAAAAATGAAAATATCAAATTCTATTTTTGTCATTATGCTGCAAAGGAGAAAACAGCACGGCATACAGAGAGCATAAAATAATCATAATAATACAAATGATGAAGATAATATTAATAAACAATAACAAACAGATAAAGAAAACCTAATCAGGAAGAAAGACTTGAAGAAGTCTGTTAGTCTTATTTTTGTTGTAATGTGTTTCTGTAGCTCAATTGATAGAGTGTTATGTTAGTGGCACAAGATTGTGGGTTTGAATCTCAAGGAACACACATGCTGATAAATTGTATAGCCTGAATGCGTTGTAAGTCGCTTTGGATAGAAGTGCCAAATGCATAAATGCAATGTAGTGTAAACTCTAAAGTTACTGTTTGGAGATCTGAGCCATTTTAGAGAAACAAACCTTAAGTGTAGTAAGTGTACTTTAAGTGATTTCAATTCTAGTCTAAATACTAGTGATGTTTTAATACGCATTTCTGAATCAACAGTGTCCCAGTGTGTTGTAATCCAGGGTCCTTACCAGTGCTCAAAAACTTACACGATTTACTGATTTATCAGAAAGTTGCATCAAAAGTTTCAGTGATACAGCAAAAGTAATCATGCTCAAGACAAATCATAAGCTTGCATCTGAATTGAATGGGAGAAAGGCTGGGTACCAAAAAGTGATATAATGAAAACGTATATAAACATTGCACTGGGCACACTGACTCCCATTAGGAAAGCCTACAGTGCAACTGGTTTGGTGTGTGGACTTGTTTAAAAATTCTTAAAACTCTTAGTTAAGTCAGTTCTTTTAATTTAATCAATCAAAACAATTTGAAAAGGATGAACTCTGGTTACTGAACAGCTGACCCATCACTGGACCACACCTCTGGTTATAAAGAACACAAAATATACCAAGAACTGTTTATTATGATATTTAATGGCTTATTGTGTTATGGTGTACTAAAGATCTGTGAGAATTAAATGAAATACAAAATAAATTATTTTTGTTTCTAGTATTTAAAATATAATACAAGCTGGTATTATAAAAGAATCCAACACTCTATAAAATAAATATGTTGTTATTTTTGGGCACAATATGGTATTAGTGTATGAATTAATTAGTACTCCCTCAAAAGTACTTTTAAAAGTACTAACTAAATCAAAATCAAAGGATATAGAATCTGAAACCAGAGATGTATCTGTCACATCTCATTCTGGTTGTGACAAAACTGCACATTATCATCAAAACACAAGTATTAGAATACAGTATTATAGCCTGAAGCTTATGCGACAGCTCCAGCTGAACGCCCTCATCCTGAAAGAGTAACATAACACACTGTGGTGACATCACTCTCTGGTTAATCCAGCCCAAACGATTGAACGATTGCATGACCCATCGAATGAGCATCATAAAAAATGGCAGGATTTACACTGCCCGCTAACAGAATTATGCACTAATCTGTACTTTTCCCAGAGATTTTGTTACCTTCTGCCACCAACAGTTTCCAACAGTTTACAAGTGATGTAGAGGGAAGAAGTGATTTACTTTAGACCTGTCCAGGTGTGGTTGGAACATGAGATATGTTCAGTTATGTAGAGGCTGTAATTTAATTTGTGGAATCTTTTGGAAATTTGAAAATCAATGTAAGTATTTGTGATATATGGGTTGTATAACAGTGGATTGCAGCCTGATCAGGGTTTAGCCTGCCTTGGTTATTATATGATGATATCAGGGCTGATCCATAAATAGTGATTTTATTTGAGGTGATTTGCAGATGAGTCTATAAGGTTTGGCTTCCCAGACACAAATTAGGAGTGTTTCTTGACTGCAAAGGATTTCCAATGAAGAATCACCTGTACGAATGATTTGATTCACACAATGTCTAAACAATCAACCCCAGATGTCAGTTAATGAGTTTTATTATTATTATTTATTATTGATGTCTTGTTGTTGCCTGTAGAGGAAGTTGCACAACTGTCTTTTTATTTGTTTAAGTTTTGTGTGATGCTTATTAAAGCTTCTTGTTTAGCATCACACTTTTGCTGAACACGGATAATATCCACAAATTTAACACATCTGTACTTGTAAGAATAATGTGACCTGCAAATGCATGACCCCCACATGACCTTAGTGATGCCTAATTTAAATGTTACTTATCTATGAGTGTCCAAGCTTGGCTGGAAACACACAGGTAAGGGAGTTTTTGCACGTAAGCAATGTTTGATTTTTAAATGTAATTTAAATTATTAATGTTGCTACAAAATACT
Source organism: Ambastaia sidthimunki (assembly GCA_036877625.1). Classification (NCBI taxonomy): domain Eukaryota; kingdom Metazoa; phylum Chordata; class Actinopteri; order Cypriniformes; family Botiidae; genus Ambastaia; species Ambastaia sidthimunki. The sequence goes on from JAZGTK010000205.1 coordinate 45,847, forward strand.
TAAATCCACATTTGCATTTTATTTTGCTCTTACAATTCTTTTATTTTCATTTATTTATTTTTATGTATATTATAATTTTAAATTTGATTATTAATTGTTAAAAACTGCAATAATGTATAAACTTTATTACGTTTAATATTACACCGTACGTTCCGACGTCATACTTCCGCCTTCTGGATCATCCCGCATCATATGTCAATTTAGGCGGCATAAATAAGTACAAAATATAGCGGGTGGGCAGACAAAGATTTTCAGCATTTAATAACCTAATTTAATATAATGTCCTGAAAAGTTATGAAACCTCAAAAGCACATCCAGACAGACTACGTGACTGAAAGCAGTCCCGGGACGAACGTGAGAGCGGTTTCTACGCAAAACACGGTAAGTTTTAAAGCGCGCGTCAGCATGTGCTAAGCGCATCATATGGCGAATATGTTTAACGTTTATAGACATAGTTAAACTACTATATTGTTTCTAAAGTGTACCAACACGGTTTGTTCGCATATATTTGAACGCAGCTTATTAATATTTCATGTATATACTGTTAACAAACGCAATGGATACAACAGTACATATGAAACATGGGCACAGTGGTGCATAGAGAATCAATATGCATGTATTCTTGAGATTTTATCTTAATGTCACAATTACCAAAAGCTTTTTTAATGGCATCAGTGCCTTCATACTGTGTTGTAATTGTGGAAGTATGTGACTTGTTGAACCTGCTACAGGTTTCTATATCATCTACACCCATTTCGAGAGCCTTAATGAGAAGTTTCTTTATGACCATTTAAAAACATGGCGAAAGAGGCAGAAAAACATTGAGATATAATGCAATGCAATGCAATGCAAAAAAAAAAATTAAACTTGCATATATATATATATATATATATATTTGTATTTATGTATATATTTCTATGCACACATGCAGTAGATGGAACCTGAGAAAACGGAAGCAAATTTTTGGCACTGGTTTTAAAACAGGATAGCAAAGGTAAAATTGTTGGATTATTTACTGCTGACTGTGTTGAGTAATTCATCATAAATGGGGACTGATGCATCTTGAATGAATAATGGAAGAGTTCAGAGTCAAGAGTCAAATTGAATGAAATGTGAAAGAAATCACATGGCAGAGCATTTATCATCCAGATCAGTCTGTGTTGTTAAGTGGTAGTCATGCTGATTTGTGATCAAGCTTTCACACAGTGACACAAATGACCCGAGATCTCGTCAGACAGCCAGTTAATTAAGATTTATTGAGTCACTTGAGTTTACATACACATATCTGCAAGGCACTCTCTTAGTATGTTCTATTTTCTATTACTAAGGCATGTTATTTTTCACATGCACAAGCTGTGTCTTAGTGGCACTTTAGAATAAGTTCAACAGAAGGCTTGTGGTTTGTTTTCACAATGAGGCTTTGCTGTGTAACAGCTGTTGCTCAAAACAAAAAATACCAATTTCTGGATTGTTGCATTGAGTTCTGGTCTAAGCTTGAGGGTGAAGAGGGCATCATTTACATCCAAATGGTATTTAATTTGCACAGATGCTGGTATTCCAACACTAAAATGTTACTAGTGTGTTGAATCACAGAGATTCATTTATATCTACAGAAATGTGGAACTTGCATTAAATCTGACAGATGTCTTTTTATTTCAAACAGAGTGGGCAACATTTGCATCCAAATGGTACTTAATTTGCACAGACACTGGTACTCAAACCCCAAAATGCTGCTATAAACTCATAAATATGGAAACCTGCATCAAGCCTGAAAGACGTCTTATTTTAAACAGCGAAGACGATTCTAATCAATCCTGATTACAATATTAAGATCTTTAATTACAAAAAAATGTAGGCCTGTACATTCTTTAACAAATACATTGTACAGCCACATCCCTGTGTTATTGGAGCCCTACACAGGCTGCATAGTCTGTGTACACAGACAGCAGTTGACCTAGTCTCCTAAACTCTTTATTTCTCTTATAACATTCCCACCATTATAGTTAAGCTATTTTAATCACATGATTCCCCTTATCGTAAAAAAACTGTTGCCAATGAATGTGAGAAGGACATGACAAAAATCTGTGATTATTCAACAAATTACCAGAACTGCACTTTGAAGATAAACATAATCCTTTCACATACAGACTAATGAGCCAGGCGCTGTTAACACCTACATGCGGGTCGGCCCATGATCACGCTGCCTGTTTGCAGTTGTGTGAACATGTGACATCGAGCCTGCAAAAAAAAAGCATAGTCTCTCTTACTGTGAAAGATAGAGCCCAAACGATGATCTGCAATATGTGTATAGCGTGGTTTCACATGACTTTTTGTGTTTCTTTTTGTCCTCCATCTGCATGCTTTCTAAGGACAGCATTTCACCCACACACCATCAGCCAATGCGTGACAATGCTGAGGTCTGGCTCCATCGCTTTCAGTGGTGAAGATGGATAGCATCCGTGGAGACGAACAGAGGGAGGGAGAAACACAAAATACTGTGAGGTCAAGCGCAGACAGATGCAGATGTAAGAGTTTGGATGTCAAACCGGGTGCTCAGTTAATAGCTCAATCTTTCTGTAACTTTGCTTCAAATGGAAAAGGAAATCTGTCAGATTCCTTTAATGTTGGACTTGAAACATTCGTCGTCTTGTTCTGTTTCGGGTGTAACTGTCTTAGGTTGACAGAGGTGAGAATGTACTAGTTACAAGCTTATGAGAATTTTACAGTGACTTCACAGACTTGAAAGCCCATAACAAGAACAGAGAAAGCTTTTAAAAGCACTTGCAAACTTTCCATTGGTTTCTCTTGTTTTTACATTGAGTTACTTTTTTACCTACCGTTAAACTTAACCCTCATAGAAACACTTGGGAATTTTAAAGTGACTATTGACAATGATATTGACAATTATTATTTAATATAAAGGGACAACAAGTTTTATTTTCTTACTTTATTGGTAAATAATTTTCTCTTGTTTAAAATAAAAAAATTGAACTCCAGAAAAGGTGCTATTTCATGTCCACCATACACCCAATGAATACACACCCAGTTGACACTCTTTCCCTTTTGTTTTCTCCTGTTTGTTTACATGCATATCTGCTGTTTTATCAGTGGGATTTTTGCGAACTCTTATCACCCCTGCAAGCGATGCAGGGCAGGTCTAAAAAATGCTTATGAATATGCAACAAGTGAGATCTCAGGAGGGCCGGCCCTGCAACTTCCAACCGGGCTCCCATTTGCACCGATCTGAACAAATATTTGCATATTCATAAATATTGTAGCAGTGACCTAGAACTAGACATTGCATTTTGGAGGGATTTTAAGATGACCTATTATACCGAACAGATGCGTGAGCAGCAACAGGGGAAAAATGAATGATTTAATCAGCAACCCTTTACTAGATTTAACCCCCAGCAGTCCAGAAAAATAAATGCTATTTGGCTATCATGAAAAACCACATGATGAGGACAGCTGGCAATCTATCACCCCGGAAATCAAATCAGCATTGCTAAAAACGCTCTGTTGCCTGCATTTAGATTAGGATTAGAAACTCCCATCGTGGGTCAGATATTAATCCCTGCTGGAATGAAAGTGTCTTGTTAATCACTTACCGATGACAGAGATAAAGTTATCTAATATGGAAAAATGACATGGAAATATGACGATTCAGGCAACATGATTCTCATAATGATAATGTGGGGAAAATGATGGAATGTCTGACTTGATACTATGTAATCAAATGCCATTTGCGTCTGGACTGTGTGTTTTTGATCTATCCATCACATGCTTTGAAGGCCACGAGGGCATTTTGATATCACGTGCGTTACTGAATCGCAGGGCTGCACAACTAATATAAGCTTTGACCTGCCCTTGAATCTATTCCAAAGGCAAATCTACGTCATTCCCCACCTGCAGGTGTTTGAACAGATTTAGGAAGGGTAACTGTCTATGAATATGACCCATGGATGGGTCAAAACTGTGAAAGTTTTGGATCTTGTGGACTTTCTTGGTATTTTTAAAGTACCAGTCTTTCAACGACAGGGCCAGATCAAAGGACCATTGAGCTTTGATGCCCAAACCTAATAAAGCCCCAAACCTAACATGTAATATTTGTGATATTTGTGAACTATAGATATTATTGGCTCACTGTGGATAGGGACCTCCATAGCATTTTGTTCTTTGTCACAGACTTTTATTAAGAGTTATTAAGCGAGAGGGCTCCTATATAAGTTTAGGGGTCTCTGTGCCTCTCATGCCTGGTTGGTGATCTTGCCCTGTCTCTATTTTTTCTCTCCAATCACATTGACCTCTTCATTTTGAGGATGGAGACTGATCTCAAACAGCAGATTTTGCCCCGAGCTTTATGGCTGATGAAAGAAAACTCTGATGCAAGGGTACAGCAGCACCTCTGATATCTGTTATTCACTCATACCGACAGTGCCCTTGAACAGAAGTTATCTTTAAAACATCACACACTCAACACAATGATTTAATGTGCTCCGCATATGACATTAAGATGGACACAGGACAAATATTAAGCAAATTTGCCCTTTCAAGTGTAGCTTTAGTCTCACATCCAAAAAAGTGTACTAATTTGCACATGAAGAAAACCTGAGGGCGGCCACGGGGTCCCCAGACAGTGTAATGATTTAATAGGGCACCCAGATTTGATCATCTACATTAGACAATTATTTAATCTGCCATTATGTTCCATTACAAGCGATTTTGGCGTAGGCGAGCCCATGACTCATTCGACGGCCCCCTCTCTCTCATACACACTCACACAAACACACTCTCTTCTATGTCCCTGCCGGGGTCTTGTTGCTCCCACAGAACAGAATTTAAGTTCTTTGTTCTGCTCCACTGACTTTCTAACATTCTCAACAGTTTGGCTGAATTAAATTTTATCATTATTGGGCCAATTAATTTTTAGTCATCCAAATCTAATTCCTTTTTTCTGGCCTCTATCTGTCTTTGCCTCTGTCCTTAGACAGAAATCTTAAAGTGAACCTAGTTAAGTGGATGAAGCTTTCTTTGTCACCAGCTCCTAAATTTTATTTTTTATATTAAGCATTCCTGATTTTTCCTAGGTGATTGTAAAATTGTGAGCCAGGTAAATGCCCACTATAGCGCCCTCCTGAGGCAATGCTGAAAATGCAGCAAATCTACATAAAATCTACATTGTAGTTTATGTTGAATTATGATGAATTATGTTGACAATTATAACTGTTCAAATTGATCTCAGTGGTCTAGTGGTTCTTTGGACTGTGCTATATATACAATACGATACAATACATGTATTGCATGTATGTATTGTTTGTTTAATTTATTATTTCCAGAACTTTTGTATGATCTGACACAGGGTGGACCATCGTCACCCACTCCCTTATGTTGCTTCGTGCCTGTTACAGGCTATCTGTCTCCAGCATTTCGTCTGGCCCATCACTTCAAAGAACCATTTGATGAATGCCTGAAACGCTGTAGAGGATTTCTGTAATGCTCAGTCAATGAATCTAACTGGACACCCCTGTGAGATGAAACATTTACCATTGAAGATTGTGTAGTATCAACATGTTCTGATGGAGCAGAAAATGAGTGTGTATCTAAGCCGTATTGAATAACTAAATCCTTCTCATTCAGACACTGTCATCTGCAAGCTGAATCTAGAACACACACACACACACACACACACACACTTTTCAGCCAACATTATCCCTTCTAATCATTTTGTGGCTTTTCAGCTGTCTTCTATTTTTAGTTTCCCCTCATGCTGTGCGTCACTAACCAACCTTAATGTCATTTCTTTTTCAATCAGAATCAATACACATATTTATATTACCCAGGTCTAAACCAAAGGGGTCAGAGTGCTAATTTTTACATTTGTAGTGGAGTGAAAGTATTTTGTTTTGTACATCCCTTAAATGTGAATGTTTTGTTTCTTGTAACTGTCTGGATTGTTAGGAGACATACAGCTTTTTCATATAGTCATTCTGTTATTTTTGGTTTCATTTTTAATTATGGCTTCATTGTTGACAGTATAATCTGACTTTACAAGCCTTATACATTTCATCACAAGGATTTACTAGGAAGTGTAGTAAGTGGTTTCTGAAAAACGCTATTGATATTTGAAGTCAACACCCAAACAAACACACCTCTACCCTCTTTGCTCTGCCGTCAGAATAAAGAACATGCAATTCAATGGCTTACAGCTGGCGTATACACTCCTGTTGCTGACTGGCTATGAGGGTGTTATGGTGCTGTGGCAACCGATTGGTCCGATAAACTTTGTGTTTTGTTCTATTCATACAGCCAGGACTAGGTCAAAACACTATTTTGACACTCACACACACACACACACTGATATAGGTTTCCTACAAATACCCATATTTCTCTTATCAGTTGTCAACAACAAAATCTCAGAGTAATAGGGCTGACATTTTTAGATAGTCACTCTGTAGTTGACACGTATAACAATGATATTCCATAATCCAAAGTGCTAAAAGGGAGATTTTAACTTGTGTCTGTTCATCAATAGTTCTTTTTAGAATACACAGAATATAAGGGTCCCCATTTTGTGAAATGACTCAATAAGAATTTTCTATTCAATGAGCCAATTAAATAGTAAAGCCTGTAGTAAACCAATTAAATAAAGCCTGAGTGTGTCATCAAAAGCTTTTGTTGCTCTTATAGAGGTATAAATTATCCCTGCTGACCCATATTCCTTGAACTTATATTTATAGTGAGATGCCATACAGACCTACTTAATATGTAAAGAAAAATAAGGGAGTTGTCAACATAAGTAAATACAAAAGAGAAATGTTAGAGGGAATCAGGTGAGTTTGCACAGAAAGTTGGAAACTGGCCCAAATTCCCAAGAAACAGGGAAGCCTTGCATAATTAAAGCAGTTGCCTTCACTCTGTAAAAACAAACATGTTTACACTAACAAACACACAATGGGGTAAGACAAGTCTGTGGGGTAAGACAATCTGGAGCGTTTTTTTTTACAGTTGTGTATTATTAACCTGTATAATGTTTAAGTCTTATGTACAAGGCCATACCCCCAGGTGTCCATTGTATGAGCATTAATAAGAGTAAATAAAAAACTTGTTTTGAGATATTAATATTAAACATGATTAAATAATATGTGTAATATCACCTCATCCTACTCTACATCTGTTGTAAACATTGCAGTGTACCATTAATAAAGCTAAATGTCTAAGATTAATAAAACAGACTGTAATATGATCCTAAGTAAGTAAGTAAGTAAGTCTCAGATTTTCTTGGGATGCTGATAAGAGTTCTAAAGCATTTTTCTGTGGGGACACCTGACATTACGTAAGTGAGGTAGACATGACACACAATTTTGTTTTTATTATAGTGGAGAATTTCTATTTCACATTTTTTTTATACTAATATTTTCTACCCCTAATCCCTGCCGTTAAACCTAATGCTCAAACAAACCTTGTATTTTTAGATTTTCATTAAAACAGTATTCAGTATGTTTATTATGCTGGTTTCCCCATGGGGTCTTTAAGTAATCCCCATAACCTAGCTGATTTTAGGTTTCACTGTTTTTGTGGTCCTTTTAATGACCCCCCACAGAAATAGAAAGTTCCAAAATATTTGATGAGAGATACTTGGCTTGGTTAATACATTATCATGACTGAGAAACTTAAAAAGGAGTTTGAGTGTGTAGCTACGAACCATGTTTTATGATTCCTTTTTAAGACAAAATCTTTTTCTGCTATTTTTGCTGTTGTCCGTTTTTGCATTTTTTTTTCTTTCTTTTTGTCTTACATTCCATTATTTTCCTTTTTTTGTTGTTTTATGATAGTGATGCACCTCTACGTTTTATATGGAAAATTTAGAAATTCAAAGTAGCTTTTAATATTATACAAATAACATGTTAAAGCATGTTGTAATAAAAAAACCTAAAAATTTTAAAATACATTTTTTAAATAATATGCACACCATGATGATACATTTCTATTGGTCTATTGGTTGAACCATCTTAATAACATCCCAATTTCCATTATTGAGATTAGAAAAGTAAAACACACAAACATTCGTATAAACATACGCAGACATGCAATATACACATAATATTGGAGCAGCCTGTTCCCCTTATAGGCATGCATGCGTTCACATAATGATGATAAACAACCACAGCCCATCAACAAACACACACATGCACACCAGCGCAGTAAGCATTCAGATATCATGAATTCACATCATGCTATTTAGAATCCCATATTCTGCTTGATAACAGGCGCTCCCCAGCCGGCTGCCTGTAACTGGGTGCAGATAAGCAATAATTATAACTGTTATTAAAACAGATCAAGATAGTCTGTATGTGGTGTTTGTCATTATGAGTTGGGCGATAAGCCAGATCAGCTTTTATGGATTACCTCAATATGCAGTGTGCCCAGTTTGTGTATATATGACATTTTAGGTGCAACATTTTTAATGCATGTATAATTGAGGAAGGGCCCATTACCGTGCAAGAGTGCACGTGCAATACCAACTTGCCAATATAATGTTATAAAAGGAGGGTTGTGCTGTTTTAACGTCACTTATAGAACTCATTTTCTGTAGAGAATGTAGAATAATTACATTTATTAGTTAATGTACTTTTACTTTAATGTAAACGGTATGCATTTATGGTTTTAAGCTTTATGTTGAAGAAAAAGGGCTGCAATTATGGGTCTATAAATTGTTTTTCATGCATTCAAAGAGATACAATGTTAAAGATGGTTGCTAGGGAAATTGTCCCTCTTGACCTGCCTACAACAGAAAAGAACAAATTACTTAATGTTATATAGGGTCATCTATAAGAACATATTTTCTGAGTGTTGTAAGTTTGAGCCTACGATTCAATGTACAAAAAAAATGAGATGTCATAAAAATGGCTAATCATTTTAAGTACAACAATTTTAACTAATAATACATCCTCAAACAAATAACCCTGTTACGGTTTTGTGGCAGTCTGATTCAGACGTACTTGTGCGGCTCGACACGTCTGTGGAAGAAAGCATCCTTCACAAAAGCCAATGAGTATATTTTGTGCAATCTGTCGCACATGAGTTCACAAAACACGCACAGGATGGAGAAATGTATTTGATGAGAGATTTTTGACTTGATTAGGAGATTATCAGCACTGCTGCGCAGACGAGAGACTTGAAGAGTTTGAGTGCCAAACAAGTATTACGTGTAGCTGCCAAAAGTATTACACTTATTTTATTAGACATAATCTGTGTTTCTTGTTTCACGTTTGTCTGTTTTTTTTTTATTTTTTGTTCCCTTTTGTCTTCTATTTTCTTTTGATTATCCTTCTTTACTTTTTGTTCTTCCAATAATAATGGCCAGTATATTACCAGCATTTATATGACAAGCAGAATTCAGAATGATGTATGGTTTGGCAGTGTAGAATAAATCGTTGTCAAGTTTTTCATAAGAGTGTATTGGTTTGGGAAAAATGTTCGTTGGAATTTAATTTTTATTTAATTTATTTGTCATTCTGTTTGATGCCACCTGCTGGTTTAGAAATTACTTGTGTCAACAATCATAATAAAACAACATTGTTGGGAGATGCTTTCAGTCATTAGGGTGGATCAGTGAGCAATGTTCCACAAATCATTCACTGACAGGTAAGAAATGATGATCTGTTTGCATGACAACACCTTCAGACTTTTCAGACACCTTCAACACTTTTCAGACTGACACTGGTAGTTTGTCATTCTTACTATGATTGGAAAACATATATACTGGCATTAAAAAGCAAGTGCAAAAATTAAAAGAGACTAAACTGGGTTCTCAGAAGGTTGAACTGGTTTTAAACTATCTCTACTTAAGGTTTAAACTATCTCTACTTAAGGTTTAAACTATCTCTACTTAAAATCTCAACTTTTTAAATGTTATATAAAAGTCAAATACAGGGCAACTGGTCCTCCGGCTAGCAGACAGCAGAGAGTATTTTAGTCATTAATCCCCTAAACCAGTCAATGTATTATTTAGAGTGAAGTCCAGTCATATTTTTATTAACGTGTGAGCATATATTTTTAGCTTTTGCAAAAGAGAAAAAAGTGTTCGTGCATGAAAGGTTAATTGGGTCATGTTGGGCTAAGTCAACTCATCTGCTGAAAAGACTGTTTGCGTGTGTGTCTGCGTATGTATGGGGGGAGGTGAGGTGGGAAACAACTAATTCCAACACTTAATCTATTAATAAATATTCTCACGAAGACAGAAACAATTTTTTTTTCTTTGGTAAAAAATGTATTTAGCCTTTGCATCATCTCTAATCTATCCAAACTTCATGCTTGAACTGTTCTACTTTTAATATCTGACCTTTGGCAAAGCATCCAAATGGATCTCCAAAGATGAACTTTCACCGTGGCCAAAGATGAACCAAAGACAAGGCTGTTATTGCACAGACTGCCTGCTCGCACGCAAGCGTGGATATATGAGATGTTGTTAAACTGAAGTAACATGAGGAGAAGGAGCTGTTAGCTTTCACTACCATTCCCTTAAGAAGTGACATCACATGGATGAATGATCTTACTCCATGAAAGAGGAACCAGTTCTCAGCTCCTTTCTGATCTGTGTTACATCTTTAGTTTTCACAGTTTGCTGCCTCTGTTTCAAGGCAAAGCATGTGAGTAATTAATGCATAACATGTCCGTTACACTTTTAGTAGATAACATTTAAAAGATATTTAGTGACACACAGCCAGACAAATGTGTGTGTATATATATTTATATATATATATACATACACACACACACACACACACTGTATATGGTATTATACCATATTCATACCATACCTGGTTCATACCATATATAGAGTCACAGAGTAAGTCAATATATAAGCTTTTCACTCACTTTTCAGTGAGTTCTCCAAGGACAGTGAGTAAAGAGAGTCATAAATTAGTAATGTGCCACTATTGGGGAAAAGCTGTTTGTTGCTGTGATATTTCTACAATGTCATCAGCAAGGAACTCTCAGAAGATCAGCGCCTGACTGTGAAACGATGAGCTCTACACGGCATCTCAGCATGAGCTTTTACACGAAACACTCCGCCAATTAGCCACACTTTTCAGATTGAATGAGGAGTCTGAGAGAGAGAGAGATTGAATGAGTAATGGAAAACCGGTGGGCACTGCAGAACAGTTTGTTTTGTCAGTTTTTAAAGGTCTGATTTGAAGGTGAAAGACAGAGAAAATTCAAACTGTGAAGTCATTATGTCAGTTAATAGATTGTGATTTAACACAGTGTGTGTGTGTGTGTGTGTGTGTGTGTGTGTCATTTCTGGTGGCAGTCCATTTACTGTAGAAGCCTGACAGGTGTGATTCTGCCACAACTCTTTGGCTTCACCCTGTAAAACCTGACAAGTTATCCACAAGGACACAGCCCTGTGCTAGACGCTAACATGTGCAACATCCTGCTTTTTTAACACCCTGTTAAATTAAAGCCCGTCAAAATCCATTTTTAGTGTATGTTGCACAAAATGCTATGAATTTTAAAGTTTGAGGAAAAAAAGCCCAGAGGATTTGCAATAACAATAGAAGTAATAATAGAGTAATAATAGAAATAATAGAATAATAGAAGTTCCTGCAGGTTAGCTGGTAGAACATTGCGTTGGCAAAGGTTGTGGGTTTGATTTCTAGGAAACATACTGATCAAATTGTATAGCTTAAATGCACTGCAAGTTGCTTTGGATTAAAGCATCAAATGCATCAATGTAATTATAGAAAACGGGCTTTTAAATTATTCAAAATAAATGAATAAATGGGGATTAAAAAGGGGAATTCTTTCAAAAATAAGAACTGTCACTTGAGGGATGAGAGCAATTTGTCAAGCTTCAAAACGCACACAGCGATTACTATGAATGTTTACTGTACATCGTTCCTCCGTCACATTAGTGGATTGATCAGTTGAGCCTCCAGTCATGATAGTCAATAAACAGCAGAGATTTCATGATGTTATGTAACAAATTAACAACACAAAGTACCTGTTGGTACCGATCACTTGACATGACCCTCTTTAAAGCTTTATTTGCTAGAATGCACGTGTTATAATTCCTGCTGTCATTTATGTATTTAATAGTATCTTCAAAAATTTCTGATGGTTATTTTTGCTTAAACCGCACGAAGGTAAAAAAATAATGTAAATAGCAGTTAATAACTTTTTAACTTTATAAAAAAAGTTTTATATTACTATGCATATTATTCTTGTTTGAGTATTGTTTCTGCTACATTACCTGTATTAAAATCAGCTGTGAATGAAGTCACCTTTGTGTATTTTAAATCATAGAGACGGCAAACATACAAAAAGTTCCTGTAAAGGAACCATTTAACTGTGAGGTTCCATCTCAGTTAGCAACTGAGACCTGATTAGTAAAGTAATGCTTGCTTTGTACTGTTCAGTATGTTTCTACGTTTGGTATGGTTTTGGTAGAGAACCAGAAAAGCCAGATGCTCTATATGATGCCCTTTACAAAGACAAGATGCCCGGAGGGGATGGCAGGCTTAGCATTGAGAAGTGTGTGCATGTGTGCTAATACATGGGCCAGCTGAATCTTACTGTACAGAGCATATGCTTCAGTTTCTGCAGTTATAGTTTTTTCAAGCCCATCTGTACTATCACACACCACTGAGAAGGACAATTCAAAGGTTATTAGTGCGTGTGTGTGCGTGCATGCGTATGTGTGTGTGGAGGGGGGCTAACAGTACATAATATTCTGGCTTTTCACACTTAACCCTGGGTTTATCTTATTTTCTAAACCCACTTTTAACCCAAAATAAAAACCATTTCACCCTTGTGTGTATTTGGGTTAATCAATGTTTTCAGTGTTTATACAGTCATTTGAAAGTCTGTATTTCAATCAATAACTAAATCATGCATTCTGAAGTCAGAATTTATCATGGAATGACACACAAGCACCACCTTATCTGGCCAATTCACTTCTTTTAACACGTGTGAATTCAATTAGAATTTGCTTTAAATTGTCAAAGATAACCGCATGTTTCAGTGTTGATTAGAAAGTTGTTGTTGCTTAAAACCATGTGGATAAATTAAATGTTAGTTCATACCTGTTGTATAATTTCCATTCGTTGTGCCTGCAAGCTTGCAGGTTATATATTTTAAATACTTGTTTTATTCTTATTGTTTTAATGGCAGAGCAGCTCTGTTGGTCAACACTTCATCATTGAAAACACTGTCTCACAATCTGTCCCTGTAGTTATGTGCACAGTGCAATGATTGACAGCTGCCCTATAACATTTCTGTACTTGTGGTCTTGCATCTCACCATCTGAGGTACTGCATCCATACACTCCCACACAGAGCCTCAGGCCTTCTGTCCCCTGGCTTGGATTATATCCTCTATGGCACTGAGGCTTTTACCATATCCACATTTAAATATCTGTTAAAATAGTCTTTTCGGTCCAGTCCAACACAATCTAATTGAGTTTTTCCCTACAGTGTCAACTTGGCTATGTTGTGTGCCACTGTAATATAGTTTGTTTTCCCAGTCAATGTTCTCATAATGCTTGCTAATGATCTCTAAAAGTTATCAAAAACATTCTTGCAGCAATGTTAGTAGAACATTTTTTTAATGTTATCAAAATGTTGTTCTAACGTTGTAGGTAAAATGTTTTGAATAACCTTTATATAACCAAATAGTAACATTAGTACAATGTCTAAAAACTGGATGTTTTGAACATTCCTAGAACATTCTAGTAAAAACATTTTTGTAGTTATAGAAAGTTCTTACAACTCAAAATTGTTAGCTGCGTTTTCCCATCATGAACAAGTTTGAGCTTGACAGAAAAAAATACGCTTGCAAATTTTACAGAATAGCTTTTGTTTAACAGAAGAATGAAAATCATATTAGTTTCATTTACTGGGTGGGCAAATGATGACAGGTTTTGAAAGATTTGGGCAGACTTGCTGGGGGTCATGTGAGGACTCAGACTGACCCACTTTTATCTAAAAAGTAGTCTTTGTGCAGTGACAAGATGCTGTAATTCACAACTCAGTGTTTTTTTACTCTGTAGTCTTTCTAAAGGGTAACAGCATTAAAAAGAGTGTCAGATGTTTATTTCTAACAAGACAAAGCAAACAAAGCAGTAAAATGGTTTTGTTCTACTGGTGAATGAATTCTACTAAAAAGTTGATGTATAAGCAAATTTTACTAATGTAAGTAAACTAAGGAAAAAAACATTGACATAAAAAATGTAACAATAAGGATTTGAGAGAATAAGTTTGAAGGAAAACGGGCAGCAAGCTGAATTTTTCTGTTGTCAGTAAAATATGACTCACCTTCAGTCTTGGTCTTAGTCACAGTGTGCGTTACAGAGCCAGTATGATCACGATTCAACTCTGTTTTGATAAATATGACCCCTGAAGTCTGAGATGCATCACATGAACTCGTATATGTGGTCAGTTAAGCGTGAGAGTCCCGTGATCTAGTGAGCAACAGAGAGGAAGAATGAGAGAGATTGTTGCTGAGAATTAAACAGATAAACCTCACGGGGGAAGATGAAGAGACTTCAGAACAGACGAAAATGAGAAAAACAGGTCAAGAGAAATAACGAATAGTGAGTGGTGAAAATGAATAAGAAATGAAAGAAAAAAAGCTGGATAAGGATGAGTAGACCAACATTCTCTGTGTGTGTGTCTGTGTATGTGTGTGTGTGTGTGTGTGTGTATGATTGAGAGATTGTGTGGGTGTGTATGTACGCTACAGACAAAAGAACACCAGAGGCACAATCTAAGAATAAGAACTGACGCGGGTTCTGCTGTTGGTAAGCTTCATTGCTTGGCTGACGTATTTGGTACCGGACGGGAGAACATTAATATGATGTCAGCACACATTCCTTCTCGCACATCAGAACCAACAGAGCGTTGCGGTCTGCAGTCTATTGCTCAACAGCCATGTCCTCTGTGGTCTGCTTTACACATTACACATTACAGACTTTACAGCATTTAAAACATGGTGATTCTTTGAGCATGTGCCATTTTGCCAACACTGACAGCAACCAAATTTTCCATTTTAAGTGTTATGCCTGTTTCACACTTACTCTGTTTGCTGTGCATATTCAGTACATATTTTTTCTGTGCTCATGTTAAGAGGTGAGAGCATTCATATTGCACATGGATGCACTGTAGGACCGGTGTGGTGAAGCAGCCCAGCGTTTGTTTCCACGGCTAGTCTATTTTTTGTTTTTTCTTGCACTGAATAAAAGTGATAGTCCATGGTTCATGCTCTAAATGAACACATATTAACATAAAATTGTAGTAAATTCACCACTAATACAAATAATTAAAGCATACAAAGAATTTTCACACTCATCTTATTACGTTAATAAAAAAACAAAACACTTTCTAGGAGTTGCAATAACAATTAATAGGGTTAAACGGTTATATGACAATATAAATAATTTTGCGAAGAACTAAGTAAAAAGTTAATTGCACATTATTAAAGCTTGTAGATCTCATTGGCCTGTTTGCTAAAATGCAAAAACTGCTTGTGAAAACTTGGTTAATATTAAGTTTATGAGAATCTTTGGGCTACTTAAGTAGCCTCTATAAATATGTTAGTAAAAATACAGTATCGCCATCCACAAGAATTAAGAGAAATTAGAATGTTATTGAAAGTAAGACTCGTCTCCTTTTGATGTTACAGTGATTCTTACTCTAGTTTTTTATCCTTGACTAAGAATCATAAATCACAATTAGTTACAATTATTAGTTACAATTAATAAAGAATACAGAAAGAGGAAATGTTTCATGTTGTGGTTTTGTTTTCAATGTGTATTGTGTATAACCTGAGGATATATGGCTGCACTGACTTCCTGAAACCCCTTTAATCTTAAATTCATGTCTTATACACATAAGTGAAGTTATTTTTGGAAAATCTATAATTGCTATGACAAACATGCTAAATAATTAAGACAAAACTTGTGCCCACTTGATACATTTATACATTTTTAGTAATTTTTGTATTAGAACTGAAATGCAGTACTTGCATCCTCAGAACTTATTGAATATTCCCCATATTGAGTTCTACTGTACAGTTGACAACACTGAGTCTAGTCTGTGGCTACAATTGTCAGCAGCACATAATAATGGTAGCCATCTAAAAGATCAACTTTAAGTGGAGGAAGAAAAATAAGAGCGGTATGAGAAAGGGAAAGCTAGGACAGCTTCGTTCCTTTGGGTTTCATCGGCTTGTCGCCTGCAGTGAAGAAGTCAGTCAGGGTTTCTCGCGTGAGTCTCGCGGGTACTGACGCTAATATGAAGTGTCCGTGCTAGCGACGGCTTTGGGAGCGAGATGGAAGAGCGCAGAGGCTTTGAAGTCTTTCTCTGTTTAAAAAGCTTTATGGTTACAGATTCCCCGTTGCCTGAAAACGTGAGTTCTGTTTTTAGAAAGTGCCCTAACTCCTCTGTTAAGCTGTCTGCGCCGGGAGGTGGCTTTGTTGGATATAAATAGACATGTTCATGTGGAGGCCTCTAAATATTTGATGTGGTGTAATTTGTTTGTGAAGTCCAAGCAACAAGTCAAATAACAGGCAATAAAATGATTCGAAGAGATGGGTGCTAAAAATACAGGCAAACAGCCTGTGCTACTCAGGGCTGAACCTGGTCTTGACAGAAATAGCTTGTTAAAAAATGCCAAACAGCTTCACCTGCACGAACAGTACTATGAAGTAAATCAGGATTTTCCCATATAATCACTCATACTCCTAGAAAGACAGTCTACAGTATGCAAGCAACAATCAGAGTCATGTTGTTCGGCTCCCAAACGTGAATCTTGTGTTCAGTAGCATTGCTGGTGTCATGCCCTCGATACGAACCGAACTGTGGCATTGGACCACAATCTGGTCACCTGATTTGAGTCGAACACAGTGAGTGGAGATGCTTTGTAATACAAGTAATAAGTATTCCAGATACTGTACTATCCGGATATGAAACTCATGGTTATAGCTACTGTAAAGAGGTCTCTACAGTATCTAGCTCAGCTAGCATTCACAATTTAGCATAATCCACAGTTTAGCATAATAACATATTGTAGTATGATCCAGAAAATGTGCTGCTTTTTATTAGTGCCTAATACCTCAAACAATAAAATGAACATTATTGCTTCTCTAATTATTGTGGGAACCATATGATGAGCTACAGGGCACTTTTTTATTGTGGAATAAGTCTATAGAATAAGTTAAGACAAACTCACTCTTGGAAAAGGCAATTATCATTTATAATGGTTAATTAGAACCACTAATTATCTGAAATCACAGAACCTTGATTATTTAATTACACTATCCTGAATGCAGATGGATTATACACAACACCTGTTTCCAGTTATTTTCACACATTTTGTTGACGGGCTGAAAAGCATTAAACACTGCAGAGGCCCAGCTAACAGGGAACATTCTCAGAACGTTGGCTAACATTCTCTAAAAGTTCTCTGTTATCAAAAACGTTTCTGCAGTAATTTAGTAGAACTTTTTTGTGTTATGTATCATATTTATCAAAAACATTTTAAAAACATTACAGATTTACATAAAGTTAGAATAATGTTCTTAGAACTAGTAGTAAGGTTAATACGATGTCTAAAAAACTGGATGTTTTGAATGTTCCTAGAACTTTCAAAATACATTTTTAACATTTTTCTTACTTGATGGAAATGTTGAGGAAACGTTCTCACAACGTAAAATAGCGTTGTAGGTATCCAGGATTTCTAAACAGTGTTTGTCAAAGAAAAATAAAAACGTGACAGTTTAATCTCATGAATATTTTAATGAGGTGGATATTAAAAACATGCTCATTCATCGGCTCTGTGGTTTCAGAGCAGAGCGAGGCTGATCTATTTTTAGCTGTCTGTTGCTGGATCTTACGGCACGTGTACCCCATCCTCCACCCCCCAAGGCAATAGATAACAAGGTGGAAAATAAAGTGAATGTCACCAGTGACAGGGCTGTATTCCTCCTCATAGTGTGAATGTTTTTATATATATCCCTGCACTAAAACACAGCAATTACAAATTCCACCACACTTACATATATCGCCTAGGATTAACCCTTTAGTAGCAGATGTGGAAGAAAGGCATTTTCTTCTATTTTTTTTCCTTTTTAAATAACAATTTTCTTCTAGTTTTCTAATAAACAGGTGTAAGAGCTCTCACTTTTAAGGAACACCTCTCCATTGCTCCCTGCCTAGAGTTGGGGACAAATTTTCAGAATTTGTTAGTATTTGGTATGTTTTGTTCAAATGCTAACATGCACAATTCACACGTTTGTACCAAACCAGGTGATCTGTTATGTGAGCATCTTGCATGCTTTGATGGAAGATAATAAATCTCAACTTTTGAGTTACTATGGTTAATTTAATCCTAAATTTATTTTGTGACCTTGAAACAGTGCAGATATATTTCACATTATGTTGTTTCTTTACTTTAAATGCTTCCAAATTTCCAGGTTTAAAATGGATTTTGAATCTCTAATTTTCAGTGGGGTCTCAAGCTTGTTTCTTTAATGCTGAGGATGGTGCCACATAGGATCAGCAGTACTTTTAACCCTTTGTTAACATTTTACACATCTTATTTAATAACAGTTATGGGGATAATTCTGTATTATACATTATTTTACAAGCTGTAGTACTTAGCCGTAAATGATTTCAAGAACTATTAAAAACTAAATGGCTCCCTTCACAATTTTCCTTTGCGCATTGTGACTTGATGTGATTTAAAATGAAAACCGCTGCACGGTCGTGTCGTCACTTTGACGAAACCTGCATGTCAATCAAACGACTACCATCAAAGCGTTCAAGCCCAGACTACATTATAGTTAAGGATGGGAAGATAACTTTAAAAAGAGATATGACAGAAAGGAGGACAGTGTGTGTTGGCAGGGAAGATATACGAATTGGCAGGTGTCATATCTTCTTTAATCTGACAAGTAAAAACTGAAATCCATTCATTTCATTAATACAATGCACGTGTGTGTTTTTTTTTTTATCAATGTGGGGAATTTCCATTCACTTCTGTTGTATTTTTATTTAATATTTATTTTTTTTAGAATCTAGCATGTTCATCGCACTGTTTACTTTACGGAGTTGATTACTGTCCTTGTGGTTTCTATACTTTTGGGGACTTTTATAGACACAATGACTTACTCTCAACAAACATGCATTTTTACATTTTCAATAAAAAACATTTAATATTCTGGCTGGTCCCCACAATGTAGGTGTATGTGTAACTTTAATCATCCTTGTGGGGACATTTGGTCCCATTTGGGGACATTTGATCCCCACAGTGGTAGAAACAAGCACGCACGCACGCACACTTTTTGTTAAGACAGTTGCTATCAGCTGTGCACTGTGTATTTCCTACTGATGAATTATACAACTCACCCTAAATAATACAGATGTATGTTCCGTTATGCACAAACCTCTGATGTTAGACTGAAAACCTCAGTGGAAAGCTATTATAAATAAATCTTTAAATGCAGTGTCCTCATTAAAAACATTTATTACATAGCTGCTTTTATGAGACTGTAAGAACATGTTTTTGTTATCTTTATTGGTTATATAGCTATTGGACTATCTTACCTCATTAGGTTTGAATTCCACCAGTTCAGTACTGAAATATGTAAATATTTTATTTTTAATATTCCAGTAGCTCAGTTGGTAGAGCATTGTGCTAGCAACGCTAAGATAATAGGTTTATTTCCCAGGAAGAAAAGCGTGTTCAATGTATTTTTTTAAAGTTTTTAGTTCTGTGTGGATAAGTGTCTGCCCAATGCATGAATATAAATAGTTTATCTACAGTGGCATTCACAAGTCTGACGCCACTAGTGCCAGTTCTTTTAATTGGCCTTTTTTCTGTGTTTCTTAACAAATAGTTTGCATTGAATAACAATTTGTACAACATTTGAATGGATTTCAGAATTGTTACTTTTGGTTATAGATGTAGTGCAGAATCTTGAATATTTTTTATTCATTTATTTTACATTCAATGTTTTGTTTGATCCTGCAACTTTGTTTCCTGGTAAATCAGATTTTTCAAAAACTTTCAGTGTGGCCTCTGTAGGTTGAGTTATTTCATTCTTTTTGTGTTCAGACTTCAGGTTACTGTTAACTCGCATACTGTTGGTCTTTAAACAGAGTTCAGGTGAGGCTTTCTTTGCCACAGTACGACATCTTGTGCCGTAGCGAAACTGTGTGACTGTGGAGTGAATAATAGAGGATACAGTGACAGACACGCACAAAAGCAAACCCAGCTAATCTTCTTCTCAGCCAGCAAAGACAGCTCTAATGAAAAGAAAATCTCTCTCAGTCTCTCTCACTTTCTTCCTCACCTAGTCAAATCTTTCACATTCTCAATTCTTTTAGTTTTTGGCACCGTTTTCTCACACAATAAATATAGCCGTCCTCATCCACATAAAACCTTGTCTTCATTCCTTATTTTTCATCTTCCATCTTTTCTCCAGCTGCGCTTTGAGTTTTGAATTTCAAACTGGGAGGATTAGTGAAGGTGGTTTTTCGCAACGTGCTTTCTCCGCTCAGACAAACTGCAGGCCAACAGAGCTATAATGAGGTTTTTAAAAGGACCTCTATTCCTCACTTTCTCTTTCTCTCTCTCTCTCTCTCTCTTCTGTCATCTTTCAATGTAAAGATTTCAGAAAGACAGGTCCAAACAAATAGGCTGCTTAAATTTCTTTTCTCTCTGCATTTCAGCTTTTCTGTTTCTATATATGGACGTTTGGGTTGAAGCATTCTCTCCCTTTCAAAATGTGATTATCTGCTCTTCCAAACGCACATCACTTACAAATTCTCGTGTGAAAGGGTGTCACGCAGAACAGAGGTGGAAGAAGGGAAAACTAAATGTATATCACAATGGCTGGAAGCAGTTGAGAATAATTTCCTTCATGTTATCGATGGCAGGAAATGACACTTGCGAGACAGGCTACAAATGATCACTCAGGGTGAGGAACAGAGGCACAGACAGAAAGCTTTTCACTAAAACAATCTTTTAAAAGTGAAACACCTGAAAATGAATGTTGAAGTAATAGTTCACCCCAAAATTATTCCATAATTTATTAACCCTCATTCTAATATTAATAAAGCATTATAAATATAGTCAATTCACTATATTTCAGGTCTTCTGAAGCCAGACAACAGCTTTGTGTAAGTTATTAAGCACTGATATTCATGTGCATCTAAAATAAAAAATGGTGCATTGGTTGCCACACATGGAAACTCGAAACTCGCTATACTAACAACAGTAGTTGAGAAAATGCACAAATGCACCAGTTAGCCATATCAAGTGGCTGTATCAACACTGGCTTTTATGGAAGATAGCAGAAAAATATTTCTCAAACAGAATCACCGGAGTTTGCCAAAAAGCTTAATAGCAAGCCTGTTGCGACTTTGGAACAGATTTTGAAAGAGATTTGCTCACTCTTGGACACACAATCTATTTGCCCACATGTCAGAAACGCCACACCTGCAGTGGTGTACAGCAGTGGGCGTGGCTTCATGCTGTGGGGCCGCTGTTCTTCAGCAGGAACTGGCCATCTCATTAAAACTGGAGAAATAGATGGTGTAAAGAATACTAGGAAAAATTCTGCTGGGAATTCTATTTGAGTCTCCTAGGAGGTCCTGAAGTGTAGGAGGTTTTTTCACTGTTCTCCAAAAAAACAATGAACAAAACAATCAGGCCAAAACATGAACACTGACCTTTGCTTTTGAAGTGGCCCAAAATTGTTTAAAAACTGGCCAAACAAAAATGACAGAATACATTGAGATTAAATACATATGCATAATTCTTTTGTGGCAGAATAATACTGAACAACTTTCCAAAATGTTTTGTTTACAATTAGTAGATCATTAAAAGGTGAGATTAATTCTGGATTTTGTTGCTGTCACTATTTGATGACCCTCTGCATGAGGTTTCAGCATCAGTAAAGGCTTCAGCTGAGGTTTATAACTAAATAAAACAATTAAAAACCATATATTAAATAATATAGGCAACAAATGGGCAAAAGAGCGATTGTTCACAAATGATACATTCTTAAATCAGGTAAAAGAAGAGAGGTTAGTTATCCACAAAACTGTTCATTTGTATTTTTTTTTTATTGTTGTAAGTGTTTTTACTGTCCTTCCACCCTTTAAGCTGAAAACCAACAAATTGGAACAACAGAACAACAAATTATTGTCCAGCGTTAACCTTCAGCTTAATTGTGAGCTTCATTCATATGTATTCTCTATCTATAGCATATGTCCTCCTCCAGCTCTGAATGCTCACAGCCCTCAGAGGTGACAGTTGCTGATAATGCGTTAGACTATTCTCAAAACTGCACATGCAGTTCTCACCCAGTTACAGATACATAATTGCTGTTCTCCTTGTTATTAATAAAACCATTGTAGCGCTGTACGAGAAGGTCATGGAGCAATAGGAACGGAAATCTGTTTTCCCCTACATCATACAACACGTCGAGATGCATAAAAAAAGGTGCTATTTTCTCTCTTTTAGAAAAGACAACAAAGACAACGAGAGAGATAGAAATTGGTACTGTGAATGCAAAAAGATGGACC
Organism: Ambastaia sidthimunki; assembly: GCA_036877625.1. Lineage (NCBI taxonomy): Eukaryota > Metazoa > Chordata > Actinopteri > Cypriniformes > Botiidae > Ambastaia > Ambastaia sidthimunki. The sequence continues at coordinate 68,442 of JAZGTK010000205.1, forward strand.
TTGTTGTTTCCACAGACGAAGACTGAAATTACAATCACTTTCCCAATCAAAGAGGCCTGCGGCTCATCTTAAAGGCTGTCCATTCACATTCAGCTGAGAAGATCAGATTCATTCCTTCAGGGTGGAACGGTTTACCTTCTCTGTTTGGCAACTGTTCGCACCCGTATTAGCAAATCAATGTATGGGCTGTATTCGTGTATGTGCGGATACAGTAGAGGTTTGTGTATATGCGTGTGGCTTTAAAATGTCCTTGCATTTCTATATTTATTGATTTCTTTACATGCATACAAGCAGTAAAGGAAACTGTGGAGTTTACAGACTTGTGAGGGGATATCACTTAACGTGATGGATTGTGACAGCTCACCTTTTTCAAATCTAAAAAGTACCTGACCCTTCAGCTTTGCTTCCTGAATTATTTCCTGGACACAGTTTGTACTTTGAACAATCAAACAAAAATAGAGCCAATATTTTTACTTTACAATGACACTTACTGTCCTATCCAATGTGACTGATGTTTTGTTTGCACTTTGGTTGAAAGTGTTTACTCTGGCTGCACACTATTGAGACAACATCTATATAAATGATAACTAATGTCCTCATTTCTGCTATGATTTCCTGTGTAATTACAGTTCTTAGCTTCTTAGTTTAAATCTATTGCATGTTGCCCCAAAATCAGCACAGAAAATGTTTTGTTTGGGTTTTACACAACAAAACAACCAGCAATAGTTCACTGTTTTGAGTCCCAACATCACGTTAATGAATGAGAATGGTGGTATATTTTTATTGTTTTTGTCTCCCTGAAGGTTCTCCATTGGTTTTAAGATGTTCTAAGGGCAGAAACTTCACTTTGCTGAATAGGTTTATAAATAATAATGAATAACATCCCAACTGACTGCCCACAGTAAAACAGAGACTGTAAAACTGAGGGTGTGAGGAGCATCATTAACCCCTCTTGCCCTTTGGTAGATTCTTTATAAGAGAACATTACAGAACATTATTTCTTCTTTCTCCTACAGCACCATATGATTGTTTCTTTATTGTATCTTCATACTTTGCTGTGATTTGTGTGTTCTTCGAGGATAACTATCTAGAACAAAGAAAAGAGATCAGTTTTTGACTTGCGGTTTCAAAATAGCCAAACCGTCTTTAAGTGCACAAGCATTTTCCATTGTCAAGAATTCTCGGGTTCAGATGTTAGGCCGTACGGAATCTTGACAGATCTGCTGTTATCCTGGTTTCGCTTGTCTTACATCTCCACTTTCTAGGGAAAAGTCAATGTCTGAGTTTTACAGTAACAGTACAGTAACTATAAAAGCCTCTAATAAACATTAAGTGCAGTTACTCTACTAATGAGGTGGAAATGATTTAACGAATCTTCTCATTGTAATGTGTGATCCAGCTCAGTTAATTCAGTGCATTTTATGTCACAATTTCTTAAATAGTTCTTTGGTAGCTGTAATATTTGTTTCTAGGCAGCTTCTAACCTATTTCTATCTTTTTTTAAATATTAGCAATTATTGTTTGATACTGATATTGTTATTTCATCTAATTAGCTTTAGCCCTGCCTGCAATTCACATTTACCAAAACTGGCAAAATTGATCCTTATGTGAGGCCTGAGGGTGAGTCAATTCTCTATGTTTGTACCTCAGAACTGATGACAAGGCCAAAGAACCCTGGTGAGAATGAATACATCAGATGAATGCAGACAATCTCTCTCCCTTTCTCTCTCTCTCTCTCTCTCTCTCTCTCTCTCTCTCATATATTGTACAGTAGGTGCAATATGTTACAAATAATGGATTGTTAGAAAATAAAACAATATATTTAGTGATGTTTATGCCTAAAGCATGTGATAAAGTTTCTTAATATATTATAAATATTTAGTTTTTTCCTCTAAGGGCCAAAAGAAATTTTGAGTTTAATGAAAAGTTAGGAAAGCTTGAATGAGATATTTCGCTACCTTAGAATTATGAGGTTCTATCTGACATTTTTGTCAAAATTGAGTTATTGACATATTCTTACTCTAATATAACTTATTTACACTATTAAAGGTCTTTTATTTAAAAAAAAATGCATTTTGGGTGTTTAATTTGAAAAACATAAGTTCAGTTTTGGTATTTACAATGGAATGCAAAAACTTTAAACCTCAATAATATCTCAAAACTGGTCAAAACGCAGATAGAACCTTATAATTCTAAGGGAGCCTTTAACTGCCACATTTGTGTCTTTGCTTACACCCTACAAGATTTTAATAATTACATGTGCATGTAATAGGTACATAAAAGGGTATAATTAATGTTAGTAACCTAAATGTGTCCACAATGACGAGAGTGCTTCAAATGTTTCTGATCTTATCCAGAAATTTAACAAAAAGCTTGTCAGAACACATAATTAGGTGGAAAATTAGCATAATTATCATTGTTACCATACCTGACAAATATGCCACTTTACCTGGTGTTTTAATCTGTCTCTCTTTGTCCGTTTTTAAAATTAAAATTATTGCTCACTAATATTATGGACTTTTTCAGAAAGAGAAAGGAGAGCAGCCACTATCTTTTTAGCAATGATAGCCTCAAGACCTCACGCTAGAAGTTAAAACTGGTGGAAATACATTGTGGTTGAGTATATATTGCCTCGTTTTTTTTTGTTTTGAAATAAACTTTCTGTTTCGGCTTGTCAAGGTTTAAATCCTATCTGACAAGCGTGCTTCCCAACACATCCCACAATAATTATGCATTAGGCCAGTGGGCGGAGACTAAGACATCTTAATACCAGGTGGAAACAGGCCCTTAAACATTGGATTGGCCAATCATTTTGAAGTTACAGTCACACCCATAATTCCCCCTCATTCTTTTTAATTGTCTATTTCAGAAATGTCTTGTATTCACTGTGGTGTGTAATCTTGGACATGATTGCAGTTCCTGTCCGTGTTTGCATGTAACTGCTGATACGACCCATGTAGCCTCGCAGACGCATGTGTATATACAGCAGTATATGCAGCTGTTTGCATGTATGCAGCAGTATATGTAGTCAGTTATGTATTTGGCAGAATATGCAGTTGCATGTGTGTATACATCAGTGTATGCGGTTGCATGTATGCATGCATTAGTGTTTGCAGTCGCATGTATGCATGCATCAGTGTTTGCAGTCGCATGTATGCATGCAGTAGTTTGTGTATTTGTAAATGCACATTTGGAGCTATATGCGTGTTCCTGGCCAGCTTTTGGACCGAACTTGACCTCTCTGACCTTCACCTGTCCCTATTTTGAAGTGGCTGGCAACATTCTTTGAGAGCCAAGTCAAAACAATGCTTATCTCACAGGCATTAACTTCATTAGCACTGACAGAATCAGTTCATGCATCAATGGATGCCGTGACCATTTCTACCAAACCTGTTACTGATCTTGACGTTGCCTTGAGCTTCTCCTCCAATACGAACACAGAAGGTCTGCTCAGATATAACTCTAAATAGCATCACACAAGATCTCTATTTGCTCTGCTATCTGTTGTGTCTGTCTCTCATCTCATTCTCTTCAGATAGCTCTAAATAATTTTGAGTCTATAGTGCTGTTTAGGGGTGTAACAATTTTCAAAACCGAACGGACAAACTGCATTTCATTATGTACTGCAGTACTCTCATGGTGTACCGAACTCCCCGGTTGCGTGACCCATCTCTGGCCCATTGTTGAGGTTGACCTAAAAATGCAAAGATAGCTTTTAATGTCTTCCTACAACAACTCCTACAAGACCTCCCTAAATTCATAAATCACACCATATAAGCTTCTGACGGGGAAATTCCCCCTATACACTAAAGTTACTGTCTTTAAGTGTTGGTTTTATTATACAGTTAAAATGTAGTGTGAACTAGCATTGCTGGTGCCATGACATAAGCCCTGCTCCCAGCAAACAGAACTGAACTGTACAGTGGCTCCAAAACAGTGATATAAACTGAACCGTGGCATTGGCATATTGTTACACCCCTATTGCTGTTGATATTGCAGTATTACATGCAGAAATTAAACATTATTTTAAATGCCGGTCTTTTTGTTTTAATTACCTAGCTAAAAATTCCTGAATGTCCATGTTTATGCTAGTAAGTTCAGCTTTTGAAAGTATAACATGCAATACATACCGAATAAACAAATATAAACAAATAGACCTGTGGCACAAGTGTGGGCCCATGTGTTGTAATAGGTTTTAAGTATGTTTAGATATTTATTTTACAAGACAGCCATGCTGTTTACCAGCAAAACAGCTGCTGAAGCTAGTTGACCTAGTTAAGGTTTTTATAAAAACCAGAGGAAACACCAACACCCCATTTTGGGATCTACAATCTAGTGCCAGCAATACAGGTAGCTCTCCATGCATTCATTTTTACTATTAAAGCAAACATGAGAATTGTAAGGCAATTTAATTATTTCATTTTACTTTAAACAAACCTCTAATCCTAAATTTAAATTCATTATAACATGGAACTTGTCTCACACTATTTGAGCTACAGACATGAATGGTGCTGTTGCTTTAAGCACAGCAAACTACATTATGAGCTATGAAAAACAGTTTTGCATAGTTTTCCTCTGGGTGTGCGGTGGTTTTATTAATGCCTTAATCTCTGTTTATCTCAGATTGTATTGGATTAGATATTTGTGTGCTTGTAAACCTGACCACAAAGTATTATAGTAAAAGGCAGAACAAGATTTCCATTTACCAGAAGTGCTGGGTGTGGGCTGAACAGAAGGAAATGATGTGTGTATCTAAAATATCAAAGATGGAAGTCTTTGGTTCTGTAAACTTTCTGAAACAAAATCTGTCCTTCTGCATAGAGCTGTTCCGATCCAAAGATTTCAGATGCTGTACCTGTAAGACAAAGTTATCCAGTGAGCATAAAAATACTGTTGTTTCCTTTTCAAATGTTCTACGGTTCCATGAAGTTCTATGGTTACTAAAAACAATGCAAGTTTCCGGTTAGCTGGGTAAACTAGATGTGCTGTATTACCTTCAAATTTTAACAGACTGTAAAAGCTTAAAGACTTTTTAGCTACTATTAAAGGAGCAGCTGTATGTAAATTTAACTTTCGTAAGAGCCAAGCAGTTTAGAGAAGACACTTTTGTATAAACAAAACAAAACAAATTACAGTAATAAAAGCTAGCATCTCCTTTCACAGTCATATTATTGCAGCTATTCCCAAGTTTGATATGTCACCTCTCTAAGACATACCAACTGTCATTTTAACTCTTATAATCTGCCAATCACTCCCAGAGTCCCACATTAGAAGGAGAGACACATGAGTATAACTGGAGACATAAAGTTGCGTGCTTGCTTCCAGATCCCATCAGACCTTTGGCTGTCTCTCTTTTGCCTATCATCATGTCCCTGTCACCCTTACATAATAGCTACAGATAATCTCCTGTCTCATGTGAGTATTTATAGACCATAGCGTCTGCCCATTTGAGAAACAGTTTTGTCCACAAATTACTGTGGGAAAAGCGTTCGCTTTGCAGGAAGTCCCATGCTGCTGTATCATTTATTGTGACAAGTTAAACAAACTGGTGGAAAACTGAATCAAAATGCCTCTCGCCTCTGCCGAGCGTGTCGTATCGTTCACAAAAGCAGTTATTTCCTCTGCACGGCCTATCTTTAGAAGGTTCTCTGTGGCCCTTGCACTGGCATTTCTGCAAAAATAGCAGCAGGTTTTCACAGATCAATAATTGAGTGTCACCTTTAAAGTATGTTTGACGGATACTTGCCCAGGAAACAAACAGGTTGATGGCTGTCACGGACACTTTCATTTTTTGTGTCTGGATGAGAAGTATATTCAGACAGGTGTTTTGCCACAAGGTGTTTATTATTCGTTTACGCAGACACACTCACATACACACATTATGTATATATTATTGAAAACACATCAATCTATATATACCTGGGGATCGATTATTTTTGCAACAACACTAGGTCCATTTTAATTCAATTTTTATACTATGCATGATTTAAGATTTTAAACAGGGAAAACTATACAGTGGAACAATAAGCTACAATTTAAATGAACAAAGCTTCATAATTTATTTGATCATAATTTTATTTTGATTTTACTAGCCTTTCTGTTTAAAATCACTAAATGTCTGTACAACAAAGACAGAATACATCAGAGGAAGGGGCCAGAGATTAACTCATTACTGTATAACTAAAGTGAATATCAATAATAAACCCACCACCTTTAGAATAAACTCCTGCCCCCTCCAGTCTTAGGTGGAATCCCACCTCACCTGAACGTCCACAATGATGTATGAGCTGGAAAAAATAACTGCTTTGCAATCGTCATATTTTATTCAGTGATTGGCACACTTGTCCTTTTTCTGTTCAGCCAGATTGAACCATTAACAAAGAAAGAACCCAAAGTACTTAAATGAAGTTGTGAATGTGTTAGTGGCTCATTAATGTTTGTATTTCATCGCCTGTGCAGCTGACCTTGAAAGGCTTTTGGAAGAATGTTTATGTTAAGCTATTTTCCCTTGAAAACTGACTATCTCTTGAAATCTGAATGTAATGATAATTAGTTATTTCTGTTACAGATATTCATTGAGCTTGATGCTGGTTTATGAAAGACTTTCATGATTAATTGAGATGGTAAGATAAAATGAGCAGGGCAGTTTTTTTGGTCTTGCATGTCTTTAGTCAGTTGAATTATTGTACTGATGTTGTCAAGTGGAATCTACATAAGGATCTTTTAACTAACATGGACATGAAATGCAGTGCAAGATTTATTATATGTGAACTGAAATACCAGTATACTCCAAAATCTGAATCGATTCAGTGTTTTATTTAAACCATAGTAGAGTTTGTTTGTGAGATTTTCACTCCCCTGATTCTGTGACAGTTTATTTTGATTAATTTTGTTAGGATGTTGACATCTCAGCTGTGTAAATTAGTCAGAATCGATTGTTAATTTTTTAAGGATCACTTTACAGTCATTAAAGAATAGCAACGCATTAGAGAACTGACTTTCTCTCACACAGGAAATATTCTTAGAACATTGGCTAACATTTTGTAAAAGGTTTTCTCAAAGTTATCAAAAAAGTTCTTGCAGCAATGTTACTAGAACTTTTTTAACGTTATATATGTATCAAAGTTATTCTAATAAGTTATCGAAACATTTTAAAATGGCTACATTATAATAAATAAAACAATTAAAAATATGTTTGAATAAAATTAACCAAGAAATAATGTTAATACAACATATATAATACAATACAATGTTCCTAGAACTAGATTTTTTTTTTTAATTTTTGTTTTTTAATGAAAACATAAGGGAAACATTCTTACAACCTAAAATTGTTAGCTGAGGTAATTGGTGTGAGTGTGCAGTGCAGGTCTGTTAGCAAGTTATGGAGTGATTAACATGCACAAGGAGAGTCGAGCTGTCAGACTGAGCAGATAGCGAGAAATGTTGAGGTATGAATAATTAGAGGAGCGAGGGACCTGGCATGATGACAGAACACAGCCCAGGCAAGAAGCTCAGAGAATTGAACCTTTGAACAGGGATGTCTGAAACCTAGCGTGCCGTGGCAGGGTGTTAATATCTGTATCCTCCCAGGGCAAGGATTTTACGCTTGAATATTCCTTCCCTGGAAAGTGCAGTTGGAAGTTGTAAGGTAGAATTTGCTTTAACATACATGAATGTGCCATCGAGAAAACTGCCTTTTCCATGTTTGAATATAGCCGCTGACACCCCAGCCTTCTTAAAACAGGAAAAATGATTACATTTAGGTTCGTGTCATTTTGCTGACAAAACTAAAGCAACAACTACAAGATTTGTTATTGTGGCTCAGTTGGTAGAGCATTGTGTTATCAGTACAGGGTTCGATCCCTAGAGTCCACATGTACTGATAATACATATCTTGAATGCGCTGTGGGTCCCTTTGGATAAAAGCATCTATCAAATGCATGAATATATAGATGTCAGTTCAATCATTTGAAAAACACAAGCAGAAAACAGAAATCCACTTGACAATAAAAGCACATCATCTTCATGGCATTTAGTTCTAAACTGATCTAGATACAACCCTGTGTTTAAAATAGCTTTTCTATGTAGTCCTCTAATCATTCTTAACCATATTGGGTCACACCAGGCTGGCCTGAAATCCCAATGGTTTAAGCCTCTGCTGGTGGAAGTTTAATTGGAAGGTAATGTTTCATCTGGCCTTATACCCCACCGAGTCCACAGGGAATTATCCCTCACAGAATGGCATGATCTCGGATTGTGAGGAGAAAATCCCCACAAGAGTCACGGGCTGTCAGGATCTACTTTACCGTAACTGAACAAGCTAAACGCCACATTGATTGGGCAAGTCAGGAAGAACTGACTTTTCTGTAGAACTGAATTTTAATGGGTGATTACAACGTAAGATTCTGTGTGTGCCATTTTCAAAAAAAAAGATCTTGGTTCACCTAAGCTGATTACTGGTTGGTTTATGCTTGTTTGGTGGTTGTCCATCTGTTTATTTTAGCAGGATGTTTTGTTTTGTCTACAAAAAGAAAAATGAGGCTATAAACCAGCAATGCTGGAATATCAAATACCAAAAAAAATGTTTAGCTAGTTTTCATGAAAATGAGGCTACAGGTGAAACTACAAAAGCTAACTCAGAATTACTAGACAGAGCAGCTTCCTCTGAAGCATCTTTGTCCATTGCATCCAAAACATCTTTCTGTTTGGACACAGCATTTCATGTTCATTGCATTATTATGTTGATACATCCACAGGTACATATTCCAGTAATGAAAATACTGTGTTGACAGTGTTGTCTTGTTCTAGTGTAGCTTCAAGCCACATGTGTTGTGGAATGATTTCTAATCCTAACGGCAACAAGAACACATCACAGCAGGACTTTCCGGGACAGTCAGCAAGACAGTAGATATTAACTAAAAACCTCAACACGTGGCCTGGCAAACACGTCTCTCTCTAACCTTGATTTTTCCCATACCACATACTTTCCTTACGCCACACTCACCAGGTGGGTTAGCTCTGCTTACTTTTTCCAGGCTTTCTAAACTCTTTTGATTTCAGCTTTATGTTCTTCATGTTTCCTTTTATTCATTTGTCCGCTCCTCAGCCTTCAACCTTTTCTCTGTCTTCCTATCTCGCTGCTGCTTGGAGAACTTGAAAGGTAAGAGAAATAGCCGGAAGGCCTCCTCATCAAAGGTGTTTCATAATATCTTCAGCTGTAGGAAAGCCAGGGATGACTTCAACGCCCTGTGATTCCCATGTGTTGGAAGTACAATTACTCATCCTGTCTTAGGGTGACTGATCCAGTAGCTTAAAGCTAACAGAGAGCGGTTGTATATGAATCCTGAAAGCAGACTTTTCGCTTCTGTCACATGCCTCTTCATTAATGATTGAGGCCACTCTGCTAACAGCTGGTTGTCTTGACCCAAACAGCCTGAGCTGTATCTGAATTCCTCTGGTGCTGTGAATGTGCTTTTCAGGGCTACTTCACCCCTCACCTCGTCTTGCTCCAGTGATGATTAAAGTGACGCGGTTGGCTGAGGTCTCGTGCCCCAGTCGCAGAGCCACAGAACACCCCACTGATCTGCACACAACAGGCGACTGCTTCGGAGATGGCCTGATCCCATCAGTAACCCAGACAACAGAAGACGTGAATAGTAGCATTTTTACTGTCCCCTTCAACTGCTGTTTGGCAGTGTGCTTTTTTTATATTGCATTGTTAACTTTCCATAATGGGGTTATCACTTTACATAATGCATTTCTATATGTCTATATAAACATCTATTTATACCATCTGTAGAAACCTCTATATAACCATCTATTTATTCTGTAAGACACTGTTTCATGACCAGCAACACAGTGTTCCATTATAATCAAATGAAATCAAACCTTACTAATAAATAAAATGATTTTACCCAAACAAGCATTAATGCAGCTTAAGGGGATGGTTACTTTCTGCTGACATTCTCATTCCCAGCTAACAATTTATGCTGTAGGAATGATTCCCTAATGCTTTTATTATTATTTTATTTTAAACATTAAAAACATTATTTTTTAGAGGTTGAATTAATATTACTATGTGGTTTTAAGAACATTATTTAAACGTTTTAAATTTTATGTTTTTAAAGTGTTCCGCTAACAACTTATAACATTTTATATATATATATATATATATATATATATTACTGCAAGAATTTTTTGGTAACTTTGGGAACTTTTAGAGAACATCAACCAATGTTTTGACAATGTTCCTGTTAGCTGGGTGAAACAATCTCACCTTCGAAAGAGATGCAATTACTTGCCAGTTGGCCTTCAACTTTTCAGTAACATAGTTTAAAGAATTACAAGAACTATAGTCTGACCCAAGACAACAAACAAGTCAACTTTAGCGAAACATTGTTTAATGTTTATACTGACCACCAGTGAAATATACCTCTGAGGCCACTGTAGTCTTCGTCATCCACTCACGGCTGTATAAATAATTCAGAATGGCATGTCATCCTGTCTGCTCAGGACTTTAATCTCAATGACAAGAGAGGAATGTTTAGTGAAGCAAGAGGAGCGAGAAATGGAGATGATGAATAAGACAAAAAAACAGATGGAAGACAGAATGAATGGACAACGAAGAAGGCGGATAAAGTAAGTCCTGGGGTGATAGGAAAAACTAAAAACAATGCAAAGAAAGAGCTAGAAATACAGGAAGAGTATGTGAAGAGTGTTTCACTCCACTCCCTAGTTGCCTATGGCAGAAATCAGTATATTGTGAAAATGAATTGGAACGCTAAACAGAAGGACTGATCCAGTAAACACTGGGTCTCTGATGATGACACATTTGCCACCACTCAGTTATATCTGTGAGAAAGCGTCAAAACATAAAATGGCACAATGCACGGGCAATTGTTGTTGTGTTTGACCAAAATCCAAACTCGGAACAAGCTAAAACTCCTACAATTAAATCTAGTGCAATTAAGTTAGAAAAAAGATTTATTTTAGATTTAGTTTATCATAATTTTGAATTGCAGTACTGTGAACAAAGAATTGCAAATATATCCTGATATAATATATTAATATTTCTGTAACTTAATTTCGTAAAGCAGACACTAACAAAGCCAAGGTTTAATTCCCAGGAAACACATGGACAGACAAAATATATTTAATTGCACTGTAAGTTGCTTTGGAAATGCATCTGCAAAATGCGTAAATGTAAATAAAATTTTATTGCCAAATTCCTGCTGAATTTTATTCTACTGGGCAGTGCTTCTACTAATGAATGGGGGTTAAGATTAAGACATAAACACAATTTTAAAAAAATTGAAAAACTAAATAAAAAGTCTTGTAAATTATATTAAACAGAAATTAAGAAATAAACTCTTTAGTTTCAGAGGTATCAGCAGTAAATGAGTGTAATAGCTTTAGGGGCTTCTGACAAAAGCCCTGTGATCTTTAGCACAGACCAGACAGTTTCTGCTGAGTTTAACAAGGTCATTAGCTAATTAGTCTACCACCCCATCTGTTAAACCCAGCCCCTCTCCAAGCCCCTCAGGGTCGTATTTTAATCTGTTAAAATAAAGTACTGCCACAAGGCACTCTGGAGCAGTGTGGTTACAGTGACATTAACAACCCCAGCCCGGCTTAAACCGTGAGAAAGTATTCTTTTGAAAGAGCCACATGCTAGATATAATCAACAAGACAGGCACGCAGGGCATGGCTAAACAAATGTTGCCTCCTGCCTCTTCTAGTAAGAAAAAAAATTTCAATAAGACAAAATTTACTGCAAGTAAATAAAAAATCTACTAGTAATGGAGTTAGGGTCAAGAAGAAAGGATCCACGAGAAAGATCAAGCTCGCTTCTCTCAGTTTTTATAGAAAAAGGAAGAATAAAGATTTGCTGTATATTCTGGGGAAACTTGACATCTTTTCTGCACAGACATTTATATTGGTCATAGCCTTTAAGTTTAAAAAAATGACATCATAAAAGTTGTCCATATGACTTGCGTGCCATATGCAATAACTGTGAGTAACGGACCAAATTCAAATCATTATTTACTAAAAATTATGTGAGCTGTTAACCCTACGACCTGCAACTGGATTGTGTTGTGAACAAATCCCTTTTTTGCGTTCGGTCCTTTCATTGTAGCAGCTGATCCAGTTCACAAATCATTATTCAAAACTTATTTCACAATAGAAACAATGTCACACAAATGAAATAACAAACATGTTATGTTGGGTTTTTGTTTGGTGAACTGTCCCTTTAAGAAAGGTGTTTGTATGCATTTCCTTGTGGGCCTTACACCATCCGATTTACATGCTAATGCAGTGAGACTGGGCAGCAATATGGACAAGCATATTAGAATAACCTGCTGTTTCCCTGGAGTGTCTCGCTTTCGTTCTCGCTTTTCATTTCTGAGAACAGGCAAACGTCTGATAAGCCACTTTCTGTAATTGTCTGGCTAAATGCAGGGAAAGGGTTGCAGGGGGGTGGTTTGGACAAAAATATACGGCTATTTCTTACAAATTATAAGGCTACTTCTTGCAAACTTGCTCCAATTACTGCAGAAGCAACAAGCTTCAGGCCCTTGCTTACACATCTTTGCCTGAGAGACATATATAGTATATATATGTTTATATATACTATATATAAACACCATCGCATAAGTACCGTACTTCCACAGAAAACAAAGGGCATAAACAAAACACTGCACTATCTATTACATATATTTTGTTTGTGTGTTGTTGTGAAAATACACTGATTATCTCCAGACAAAAGCTACACATGGTAACAGATTTTGGTCATGTTAAATATGTCAGACATGTCTATCTGTTTTTAGGGGATGCGTATCACCAGTACGTGCACTCCCTGGAAATCGAACCCATGACCTTGACCTTCCTCTCATCTGGCCTGTGTTGTCAGGCTGAATAGTTACGCTGCAGTAACATGATGAAACACCTTCATTTATCATGTATTTAGAAATAGATTGAAGATAGATTGAATAAAGGGATGGGTTTGTGAAAGAGGGAGCAAGACTGTCTATCTTAGTTACTTTCCATTTAGCCGACACTTCATCCAGGGAGATTTATGCTGCACTAATTGCATGGAAAGTCTCCCTAAAGCAACCAGAGGTTAGGTGTCTGGCTCAAGGGTACATGGGTAATTGGACTGGACTTGGAACGGCTCCTGGGTCACTTTTATTTAGGATTAATGTAGCAACCTTCAGGTTAGAAGACCACATTTTTAGAGAGAGATTCTGCGTTAACACATTTGTGGCATGCTGTCAGTCACACAGAAAATTTAACTGATCCTTGACTTGAAAATTGCATTAACATTAATATATTTGCAATGGAAATCCAGCTTAGCCTAAAGAAAATCCCTAAAATATGCTATTAAAACACTGTTTCATAGTCCACATAGAGTTGCACCATTTTAGTATGCAGTTCTTTAGCACAAACTGACACACTCTGAAAGTTATGGTGCCATTAATAGAACTGTTCACTCCGAAGAACCCTTAAAGAACTATTTTTTGGTTCCCTAAAGAAACTTTTATTCAAAAGTTGCAAATAAACAACACTATTAGTGTCCACAATTTTTCTTAGTGAATTCCCCCTTAGATGATAGCAAAAATTAGCAATTGACACAATGATACAAACAGTAATTTGAATACACATTTATTAATAAAATATAGATGTGCAGGACAGGTAAGAAAATGAGTTACTGTTCAGCAGAGTTTGTTACCTGTGTGTGTGTGTGTGTGTGTGTGTGGGTGGGTCTGTGTGTGTGTGTGTGTGTGTGATACAAGCACACTGCCAACCTTAGAGAAAACCTGTCAGGACAAACAACTCCCTGTGCATCAGCATGACTTCTTTCCAAAGAACACACACATGCCGCTTAACATTCCTGTACTCTCTGCTTTTTCATCCAGACAGCACTGGACACACACATAGCTTGTTCACTTGCAGATAGGTAAAGAATATAAAGTGGCTCAATTTCTTTTTCTTATTTTTTGGAAGACATTCACCATGGAAACTCAAACTCAAAGCCATGATAACATTACAATTGACTCTATTCAGTGTATGATTCTGGTCTTATTGTGCACAATTCCAAATAACAAATTGTCTTTGTAATCATGTTTTGCTTGCTCTCCCTTTGAAAATGACTTTTCGTCTGATGTGACACATCCATTGTGCTCTTTCAACACTTTCTCTTCAACGATGTGACTCTTCTCTGTTTGTTTTGGAAAATACACAAAACTGTAAAAGTAATGTGCATTTAACATTGAATGCATTATGCATCACCACTATGAATAAAGTGTATTGCATTCTGCACAGTATAGCAAGCATGTGCATGCAAAAACTCAATTGCAACCTCTTCTCAGATATTTATGGTTAAAGTTGCTATACTACACCCATAACACAGTTAGGCTACCCATAAACACACATATATTCCCACATATAGGCTCCATAGTCAATTGCTTTTCCCTATACCGCTCTTAAATCTCTGAATTTAAAATGCACTTTGCCTCTCTATCACACACCTGCAGATGAACCAAGCAACATGCACATTGCTCATTTCTAAAACTAGTTATCAACATCTCGAGCATTAATTTGTTCCATATAAATATGCAAACACTGCGTCTCTGTGAGAGATCCATGCATGTTCTGTTGGATCAGCACACACACAAACATACATACATTCATCGTGCCTGTCTTGAACCTGCCACAGTTAATCTATCTTAGTGTGGGGGAACTCCAGGTTGCCTTTCTGCAGCAACTAGAGCACGCACATGCATGCATGCATGCATGCACACACGCATGCTTTAACCGGCTGCTGGCGAGCCACGTGCTTGATTTTTGCACTTCACTCAGGAAAATCTGAATGCGACTTTCTAAAAATAAACACTCTTTCACCCAGTCTGAATTCATTCAGCCGATTCTGTTGTTTTGCTGTGTGTTTTGGTGGAAGCATGCTAAAAATAAAAGGTGTTTACCCCTGCATGCACGGAAAGTCCCCCTCAAGCCTTCCCCATGATTACCCGTTTACCCATTCTTTTTAGAAAAAAGGAGAACAGAAAAGAAATTGGTGACTTTTTCTTGTAAATTATAGATTGTTTAATGTATTCCCTGACCATTACATGATAATGGGGGCACAAAGTAGATTTCTAGTCTCTGCCTGCGCATTTGCATGCGAGTGTGTATGTGCGAAAGTTAGAACAAGGATGTGTGTAAGGTTTTAATTTCCCTGCTGTGCTAGCACACTTACATGATGAGCAGCTCAGAGCCGGCCTCTCTCAGTTGTTTGTAAACAAACACACAAACACATATACCTCTGAGCCCTTTTTATTTAGTTTGGAAACTCAAGAAGTTTGACTTTTTTGGATCCTCTTACAGTAATATTGAATTATTCCCACCAAATGAACGAAGGTTTGAATTCAGATTCAAAGTGAATTTATACTTTGGACCATGAACCTAAAGTGATTTATGACTTCTGAGCTTCCAAAACAATTTTCGGTTGCCAGATTTGCAGATTTGTATGTAAACAAGCACTGATGTGCATGGTTAAATAAAAGCAATAAATGTAAACGAGTTAAGGCTGAACCAAACTTTTAAACGTAACAGTTGTTTTATCTTGCGTGGTGTTAAGAAAGACACGGGCCAGTTGGAAAAGGGAACATGCTAAGCTTTAACAATCCCAGCACGAAACTCTGGGCCACTGAATAGGGTAGATTCTCTAAAAAGGTCAAACTGTAGTCCAAGATGTCCATTTTAAGAAGGACAAACTGGCCTTACACATATAACAGGCAGTGGGTGTGTACAAGTGTGTCATGCAGGCGTGTGTTGCATATTGTTCTTACATGTTTGAAAGTCTTTGGACGTCTCTGTCTCTGTATTTCAGCAGCAGAATTTCATTTAAGTGTAAATGTGTTTCATTTTGTCTCTCAACCGGTGGTAGTTTAAATCTCATAAATGTACCCTGACCTTGTTAGTGTGGCTGTCACCTCTGCGCTGTCAAACATGACTTTTTCATGACCACATAAGTATATATTCGTACACACAGACACACGCTTGTGCTAGACAGCCAAGGACCTTTAAACACCTTCAGAGACCACCCACAAGGTTCAATTAACTGCCAGAGACAGGTGAAGAGCTTTCCTGCAGCTTTCCTGAAGTCTTAAAGCTGTAGATCGTTCTCGTAAAATACATTTGAATAATGAACTACATCTCCACTGACACATTTTACAGTTTGCTTTAAACCGTATTCATCTCTCTCGCCTGTCTAAAATCTTCACAAAGTCTCCTGTGTGCATAAACTAGATGGGCTATTCTCGTGAAATGGGCCATTTGTGTCTGAATTCAAGATTTCTTTTCTTATTAATTCCATTTGAAAAGGTTATGGCTAAATTTTCAAGAAATCATATTTTATCATACATTACCTCAGGCCCAAAGTTACAGGGTTGGATCAATACCAGATTTTTTATTTTAGCATGATTCCAGTCTATCAATACTAAATCCATACCCAACCAACAAATAAGACAGCCATGGGCAAATTTTGAAATTGTTAATAGGGTCAAAAATGTAATGTAAATAAAACATAATTAAGAATTTTTGGGTAAAGAACACATTAACATTTAAGATTCAGAAAATTGTGCTCAAATAAATGTTATTTTAAATATGTTAGAAAAATGTTAGAAAAATCTAAAATATTTGTTGTACAGAAGATCTATTAAGCTTCTAAGAAGATTTATTTCTGTACACATTTACATTTATGGATACAGCAAATGCTTTTATAGGTGCATTGAGGGTCAGTACATATGTTCTCTGGGTATCGAACCAACAACCTCCATTAACAATGGAGTTAAAAGGGCCGAGTCTCAATGTTAGGCTTGATCAGAGCTGTATTGGTTGGTGGTTTGTGTGATTATTAGCCTGTGTAAATGTTTGCTCTCTGGGGTGCTCCTGCCCTTTAAATGCCTCTCTGTCTCCTATGAGAACTGCATGTGTAGGTAACGCTGAGTGATATCTTATTAAAAGACTTTGATATTTATTTGCTTGGAGAATATAGGTGACCTTTGTCATTTGGACCTACAAGCATTTTAAACAGGAAGAACCCTGCGACCTTTGGGCAGGACAATAGAGATCTCGATTTCAGAGAGAAAAATTGGTAAACAGTGCAGATTCACAAAATGTATTTATTAAGAGTCATAATCATTTAGCACAGCAACTTAATGTAGCTTCTCTGATATAGACTTGAATTAGAACAAACATTTTTCATCACAGAGATTTTTGTGACTTCCTCTATGTGGTACCTGGGGATTCTTGTATTTTGAGATTTCGCTTTTATCTTTCACAAAGGCAAAATGAAAGCACAGCTGCACTGAAGAATCTTCCTCAGGGATATAATACCAGTGAACATACAGTAGGTGTTCCTGTAGCTCAACTGGTAGAGCATTGCGTTAGCAGTGCAAAGGTTGTGGGTTCGATCCCAGGGAACACAAGTACTGATAAAAATGTATACCTTGAATTCACTTTCTGCCAAAGTCGCTTTCTGCCAAATATGTAAATGAAAAATAAATGAACACAGGAAATACCTTAAATTCTTCACTGTATGAATGTAAAATACATGTATGTCTTCTTGTTTTATACATTTCTCTGTTGAGTAGCTGTGGCTACACACATCCACATAGCCTGCTGTTAGCTGTTACATTTTTATAATATAAGCATGCACAATACATTATGAAAAAAAAGGCTTGAGGGTCAAGTTTTGTAATGTTGCAAAAACAATCACTCTGGGTGTTTATTGGGAATAGAGAACTTCTGTGTTCTCAGTGTGACATTGTTTAGGGTTGGAGAAATAAAAAAACAGATCATAATATAATTGTGATTTGGCACAGATAGCCTCCAATCCCTGCGTGACACAGAACTAAGTGAAAGGAATGTCATTGTCATCTCACCAGTGTCAAAGAATTTCTCCATCATTACTGTGATAATCATTGCTCCATCTGTGGCACCCTGCAAATAACACATGCTCAAGGTCACATTGCTCCAAAATTCCTCTTAAAACATTCAACAGTCATTGCTTAGAATATATACAAACAGAAGCAAATCTAATGTTTTGGAAGCTTTTTTTTTTAATAGCAAGTTTGCAGTTATAGAAGCAACAAATGTAGTAACATTCTTATGCAGAAGTGGTTAAGAGTCTCCAAGGATAGTATTGAGAACTTATTGAGTATAAAATGTCATATTTAGGGCTGTAGTATCTTTATGCAATGATTTAAAGATGACTGATACCTGAAATCGAAAAGATATATGTTTTGATAACTGGAAACACAAATGTGTAGAGAAGTTCATTTATTTCTTTATATTACTAGTTTATTTGAATTAATTGAAAGTCTGATTCATTTTAATTTTACTTTTCATCTGTGATTTTTGTGTTTGCATGTCCGATCACTGTCTAGAAATGAAAATGTAGTCGATGCAGGTCTGTGGCCAAGCCAGAACATTATGGTTATGATAATGGCTGTCATGGTTTAGTAATCTAAAGGTATGAATGCAGAGGTGTTTAAATTAGTCAATCATAGTGATAGCTAGTAATGATCAAATGAGGTTATGCAGGCTGATCCACAAATGTGTTTTTTAATGGTAGCACCTAAAAATAAGTACTGTAGAATCACCTGACACTTAAAAATAGCACCAAAGTACAAGGCATTGTGGGTAATATGGCATTATTTTAAATGTTGCCGTGTTAACTTGCAATGTGGACCCAGTAACACCCAAGGTCACTGTGTTCTTGTCCACATCAAAAATATGTAACATTAATACCTTATTTATACTTTCTCATTAAGTGCAAGTAAATAAACACAGTGTGAGAGGAAATGTAAGTTTAAAGAAGTTTAATTAAAGTAGTAAAATACTGCAAAAATACTACATATAATTTTGGTGGCTCTGATATTTCCAAATGCCTTTTTTTACCAGTGGATTAAAACAACAGAAAACACTATGAATATTTTCATGCTGGTGTTATATTTGCCTTGTTTTGGATGTGTAGCCTACTGTACATACAGTGAAGAGTATTCTAAGAGTATTCTTTAATTCTAAACAAATTAAAACAATTAAAAACTGATAGCTATCATTTTTGTCATAACTGTACAGCTCATGTTTGATACAAGTTTGAATCTGGACATAGTGTGTTTCTTTATAGAGGCACCATAACAACACTGTACTTCTGTGCAATTTTTTTACCTGTCAGCAACAGTGGTTTAAAGCGAAGGCCAACAAGAAAAACAAGTTTAAAATCAGTTACTGTGGCTATTGCATTGTGATTGGTTACAAAAATGTAATCATAACAATGGAAAGTTTGCTTCTGCAAAGTTTGACAAGAACCCACCAGTGGTCACAGATAGACATGGATGATCTTGTCAGGTAGTATTCGTGTACTATTATATTTGTGTGTTTCTTGGTCTATAGGTGTGAGTGAACGGCTGCTAATCCCTGAAGGATCCTGGGGAAGATGTACAACAAGGCTTGTGTTACACCTGGTGAGAATTTCCAGGAGTGTTGCTGCTTAGATTGCTGTGTAAAAGTTTGTGCATGTGAGTCCAATGTCCACTACACACTAGGAAAGTAGATTTATACATGTAATGTGTGTACGTTGTATGCTGAAATACTTCTGGCAGTTTTGTGTTACTTGTTTCAGATCTCGTTCCACGCACACACACACACACACACACACATTTTGCTCTGTTCATGCTTGGAACTGCTGTGTCACCCATATGGACCCCAAGACAGCAAAATTAACTCTGTGATTAAGTATAAAATGAGTGTCACTGACTCCTATTACCAATCCGATAACATATGGACCTTAAAGCGTAATATCATGCCATTCAAAATGCTATTTAAAATCAACAATTTGTGTAGTTAAAATTTAGATGGTGTGAAAATCCAACGCAGGCAGATTTACTGTCAGCGTATCAAATCCTGCCAGCTAAATATAATCGCGTTTTCTGGGTGCAATTCAGACGAGTGATTAGTTTAATTACCGTATTTCATGTTTATTGGAGATTCAGACACTCTGAGACTAATTGCATGCTGTGTTATTGACAGACACAAAATGAAGGAATTGTGGATGATGTCAAAATGTTGCAAGATCAAAGTTTTAATCACAGCATTCAGCTCACAATATCTCGGCCTGGAGTGTGTTTTTCCATCTGAAAATTCTAAAGCACATCAGTTGCTTTAAATATTGCTTTTATGCAGTTGCTTTTTATAAAGAACAGATAAAATCAAGGTTATATGAATTAACTTTGACTTTTATTGAGCTTTTAACCTTTAAGATATACTTTCAGAACTCAATGTTCCATTTTACATTGCAAGTTTGCTTTACATAGTTTTGTCCTATATTCTTTATTGAATTTACTGTATTTGAGGTCACATTGCTCTGTATATTTGCAGTTTTGGGTCAAAGTGATAAGCTCATGGGAATGTTTCTGATCCTGAATCAGTTATGCCTCAGGAGAAAACTCGTGTTTGTGTTTAAATGGAGAAAACTGCTGCTCAGGACCGTGGCTTATGTAGAAAGCTGCCTGAGGATGAACTATCATAGTTCTCTAGGGGCTGCCTGTAGTACTGTACTATTATTCATCTTGTGCCTTTATAACAGTAAAGTACAGTTAACAAGCTGAATGTCTCCTTCAGTATATGAAAAAACAAGGTTGACTGTTTACTTGACAGTGCTGGACTTCAGGTACATTGTGTTGCCTGATAAATAAGAGTCTGCACAAGGATTCGTGCATATCTAGGATTATGAAGCTGTGGCAGCTGTTTTATTTTATTCTATTCTCACTTGCCTTATTCTCCAAATATTTGGGACACAGCTAATATCTTTCTGTATTTTTTGCTGTAGAAAATGCTAGTTGGAACAACCAGAGAGTTAAACTAATAAATTACATTTTTTTTTTTGGTCAGTATTTACTTTCCGTCATATTGTTTCAAATCTGAAAATATATATTTTTTAATAATGTATTTTTATCTTTTTCATTTAAAAATCATATAGGTTATTTAAGGGGATTAAAAACTATTTAGTTTAAATGCTCATATACAGCCAAATTTCCTTGTACAGGCATTAAAATAAAAAAGTTGTAATTTTCCTGCCACAAGTCCTTCCTCTACTGAAGCTCTATTTCCTGTTTCATTCACTAAAAAGAAATTCTGCCCACCAGTAAAATTTTAATAACAGGCTAGCACAGTTATGACACCAGGAGCCCTAACAAAACTGCTAATTTCTCTCTCATTTGCATATCCATATCTTACTGACCCTCTCTGCCCATTCATACTCAGACACCATGTTCTGATATTTTATCATTAACCACCTCTTCACATTCTCATTTGCACAAGAAAAGAGTGTCAAGGAAACTGATCAGACTAGAGATTGGACATGCAGACAGGGGAGCGTTTACATCGGCTGAATTACTAATGAAAATTACAAACTGCTTACATATCCAACCCTATAAGCCACAGTGAAACGAATCTCATTACAACAAACAACGTGCATTTGCGGGGCTATTTTCAGTACTGTAAAATTTACAGTAAATTTTGTCAGGACCACTATCTTCAAAGATTTTTAACAGTAGCAATAATTAGGCTTTGTCAAAATGAAACTGTTGTGGGCTAAACTCTCTGCTTGTCCATTGAGCCGAGTATGTTACATACACCCAAGTGAACTTGTAATAGTGCTTGGCCTATATCTGAACAATTTGAAGTGCATAGAACAAAATCAGTCGCAAATGATGGCTTACAGGCATGTTAGGTGATTTATTTGATAGGATGTCCTGCTTGTCTGTCAAACTGTGTGCATTCATGCATTGGAGGAGGCGTGGCCTTGGCAAGCACTCTAAAGGGAGGGCGGGGTCTTATGCTTTCAAAGCTAGCATGCTTATGCTAGCAGGGCTGATAGCGGAAAAAAATCCTGAGCCTGAACTTTTTTTTCATGCCCGGGAGGTGGGCAATGATGGGGGGTGCTATGTATGTGACGCACTGTTTACACATAACACATAACATTATTTAAAAAATAACCCTTTTAACCCATGGACAGATTATGATCTTGTGACCCCCTGAGCCCAGATATATAAACAGCCTTTTGTGTATAACCCTGTTCATGCATACTCCAAAATAAAATAACATTTGATTAGTAGCCTAACCATTGACTAAAGAACATAAACAAAGACACAGATTCATTTTTTATAAGTGCAACATAAGTGCAAAATATGCACCAAGTACAGTTTTAGAACCTCTACAGTGCAATTATAAATGATAGGAAATATACACAGAATAGAAAACTATCAAATATACAATATAACTAACTAACATACAAACTAATATACAAATAACAAATATAGTTATATAGAATACTGGTGACTTGTCTCTACTCCAGCCCATATGATTGCATCTCTTAGTTCCAGCATCAATGCTGAGGCATTCGCAATATTAACTTTTTTGCTGTCAAGGTGCTGTGTTTTTACACTGCCTGCATCCTCGTCATAAAATCACACCAATACATTTAAAATCCTATCCATACTTTTGTTCGTGGCATCATCGATGTTAAGGGAAAACATGCTATTCTTTAGCAAACTCTGGTGAGATGCCGTGTGTCAAAAGATAGCTTGCAGTATGGTTTGCCAAGGCCCGCCCCCACCCTATTTCTGATTGGCTATTAGGCCTACTGTTAGTGTGGTTGAAATAAAAGCTGTGCCCCTGTTAGATGCGGAGAAATTTCTGTTAAATCTCTGGGCGAACCCGTTTTTTTCGCAGTCATGCCGGTACGCTGGAGATCCGGCACGGTGCTGGAATACCATCAGCCATGTGCTAGCCTCTTTAAAATTGCCAACCCTACATTAAAGAACAATAAGTTTTAATGACCAATGAGCACAGCATGGCATGATTGAGGAGCAGATGAGGGGCTAAGGAGGGCAACTTAAATAGGACGTGGTTAATTACTGTATGTGTTTTATTCCTACTGGTTTACATTGATACACAAATGATACAATACAATACAGTTTTATACAGTCTGTTTCATCAAACGGCTGAATCTTTAAATCTTCTCAAGCATATGACCAAACTGTTTGTTTATGTAGACTGGAAGTTCTTCGACTACACAGGTTATGCCTGTGCTGTTTCCAGATTTGAGACATGGACTTTGGTTTAGATCCTGTTTGTTTACTGCTGTCAGCACAGGTTCAAATAGGGCATAACATGCTTCAAGCACTTCCGCTTTTCTTTTCATTCTTGGTCTCTGTTCTTGTTTGTGAAAGACACAGAAAAGACAAACAGTCACTGCTCAGATCACACGTCGACAGGAAACGCTTCACAGGCTTCACATTTCTCAAAAGCCAGCACACGCAATGGCCCAACCCAGAGTGAAACTCTCTCGTAAATGTTATATGTTGTTTTTTTTAAAGCTTTGCTGACTTACTGGTGAGGTCACTTACTGTATGTTTCATTTAAAGCTACAGTCTATAAGTTTTGGCTCTCTACCGCCATCTCTGTTTGAACCATAAAATTGCACTTAACATACTTTTCCTTATTTATGTTTGATGAAGCAAAACTCTCTTACAATTACAATTTCTCTCTCAGCTCTCTTACAATTTCGCAAATGAATATGAATTATGAGTAGTTTGCATACCATAAGAGTTTAAAGCTAAAGAATTAATGTGGCTTGCAAACATAACTACATTTTGGATGAATTTGATGAGAGATACTGAGTATTAGTCACTTATTTCAGTGACAACATGAAAACAACATTAAAACTTTACAAGATTCTATATACTGTCTTTTATTGGCATGGCAACTGATGTTTACACTTTTATGCCACTGTGGTCATGTTTAAAACCTTGATTGCACTAGTGAGACTCGACAAGACTATAATTTCTTTAATATCATTTCATTAGTTTAAAATTAGATTGCCACATAACTGATGTACACCCACAGGATTCAGAGAGGAAATCAGATGTACGATTAATTATGTTTGACAGCACATCTCTGTATAAAAAGCTGGGTCATGGTAATTGGCTGAGCCATGACTACGGTGTGCTGTTGTTAAAGGTATAAACACATGCATTTTTATTAGATGTTGTTTATAACATTATGTAAATTTGGCCTTGATCTCTTTGAATATTAAGGTCCAGGTACAGATTGTAAATCTCATTGTGATGTACAATTTCTATCAAAGTTCTCACTGAGATGCAGATTACGCAAAACCTTATTCACTTTCACACACGTAATCCAGTTTATCCAGGCATTAGATGTTTTGAAACACAGCTGCAGTGCAAGTATTTAAATTAGATCAATGTTGTCAAGGTCACGTTCAGCCCAAACACGCCATTTTTCCATGTAAATTATTAAATTATAGATTGCGTCTCATTTCAAAACGCTTTTTGCCTGGTTCAAATAATGTTTCTCAGCTTGCGCTATTACTACCGCGCAATACAGGCAGTAAACAAAATGTTATTTTAAAAATGTGCATTTTGCATTTTAAATAGCCGGTTCAGGTGCCTGAATTGCAGTGTAGTGATGACGTACAGTCAAAGTCCTATTTTTATGTGAATATTTTGTGCGCATTTACTAAATTGGACAGTACAGGCAGCGCATACAAATAAAATTCAAATTTAAATGCAGAATTTGTTTGATTAATTGTTTGTTTTACCTTAATCGCATTTCAAACTGCACACCAAAGACCAGCATTCTTTATATTATCAGCATACCTGGGAATAATTTTGTATGTACAGTTTGTTGTATCACTATTGATTGGCAGCTCTGTGCCCAGAGGATGCAACACCTCACAGAGTGGCAGAAAATAGGGGCAGCTCAGATCTCATTGATAAAAGCAAACACGCTCTCCTGACTGTCAAACTGTTCTATATTCACCTTGATCTCAATAAATCCCTAATAGAAGACTACAGGTAAAGCACAGACACACTGCCAATAAGCCACATTTATTCTATCAATTTGCATGCTAATTTTTTATTCATAAGTGTGGGTAATTCTTATGGGGATAGCTGTGCAAAAGTCATGGGTTTAATTCCCAGGGAGCACACATACTGATAAAATTGTATCCCCTGAATGTGATGTAAGTCACTTTGGATAAAGTGTCTGCCAAATGCATAAGTGTAAATGATATAATGTATAGCGCGAATAAACTGTAAGTTGCCTTTGGCTTATGATTATGAATATGTAAAGTAGATATACTTTGCAGTATCTGATAGGCAGCAACCTTGATTAATCACTGTATGAATATAATGACTTTTAATGGCCATTACAAAACCTGCATGCTAATGTGTATATATGATAATAATACTTCAGTAGCTTTTAAATATTCAGACACGAATTGAATACAATATATTCTTTGTGAATCAAGCTAAACCTGTCACCCATATTTTTTCTTAGTTTTGTTTGTGGTTTTCAAGGATGAGGTTATGTCACATGACCTGTCCATGTTGGATACTACCTAATTTGTCTAGCTGCTACCAAGTGACAAATGATTTTGGGCCGAAGTACCACAGGTATTGATCAGACACACAACCTTTGATGTCAGCAACAAAAGATATAGGAGTTTTCTAATTCTGTCTGCTATCTTTGACCCTATCAAAAAGACCAGCAACCCATATTTGGGTCATTACCCTCCAGTTGTTTAAAGAATTATATAGTGCAATGTTATTAATTAAAGATATGCGCATGACCTTATTGGATATCACTATTTAATGTGTATTAGACACATAGAATTGAAAATGTTTTCTTTTGGGTGTAGGATTAGAGCTTGGGTTAACATGCAGCAATAATATGATATGAAAACAAAAACTTTTCTGTGGTAGTCTGTGGTATTTTTAAATTTAGATTAAACATACACACACACTAGTATTTTTGCAACTGTGCTAAAACAATTTAATGTAAAATAATTGCATGTCAAATTAATACATCAAAAATATAACAAATAGAGTAAAAACTCAGTCAAAGGTGTCGGTTTGATGAGTTCTGATTGGGTGTCAGAAGTCGCTTCTTATTTGTGCACAGAACTTTCTCCCACTGTAGAGTCCTGTGTGATGTTACAGTATAAGCTCCAGGTTTACCTCATCACATGCTGCCAGCACAGTTAATAATCACATTCCTCCTCTTGACATACGCTCCAATTGTGATTTTCTGGCTCTGCACCGGTGACAGCAGGGCCCAGGCAACAATGGGGCCGATCAAGGGGAGGCTGATCCTCCATTATATTCCCTACCTAGTGACACGCTGCTCTCATCTCAAACTTCCACAACAAACCTTTTTCAGTCCTTGAAATGGAAATGCTTGCTCCTTCGTACTGCCAGAGGGGAGGGCAACTCTGGTCTCACTCTCTCTCTCTCATTTGGTCCAGTGGTACAGTAGCCACAGAGAAACATGGGTCCATTCAATAGCCAATAGACTCATCCACTCATCAGCTGGGAGGCTGTCCTGAACTTCCAACCTAGGTACACTGTCAGCACACCAGGTTAACTCCGCCCTCCACGCTAGAGTTGTCCACCACTGTTCATTAAATATTCCCAACTGTGCCAACTCCATTCATCTTGTCCGTAGAATTTCCATTACCATGGCAGGGATTGAAAACAGAGACAGTAGGATCTGTGGCAACATGCCTCGACGAGGCTTTTATTTTAAATAAAATATCCAAACACAAAAAGGAATTCAAATGTCCAGGGGTGAACATGAAAGCAGAAGAGGGCGAGACGTCCCCAGCATGCTGTTTCATGTTTGGGTCATGCAGAGGAAGTAGGTCCTGAAGACAGGGACAGGTGTTTATTGTTTTGCCTGATTATTCCAAAGTAGGTTTGTCCACATCACACCCAACACATACACATTTTTACTCTTCAGGTTATTTTGTGGAAATCACAGGACTCAGTGTGGTCATTGTTCTTAACAATGCCGGAGACAAACATGGCAGCATATTTAAAGAACCACTTGACAACTTTCCTTCTTTGTTGTTACAAATTACAGATTATGATATTATGGAGAATTGCTATTTTATATCATGATACAGCACAGATCAATTTTTAAATAACATTTTGTGTCTGTGAGAAATTTATTCTTTACATGTAATTCAAAAATATAATAATTCCAACAATTATTTATAAATATTTTTTGTTACATTATAAATACAAGCAAAGCAAGCAAACAAAAAACGGATAATGCACTGTTTATTGTAAATCACAGATCTTTTGTGGTGAATGTTCTCTTTAGGTCAGCATTGATATTATATCTGCAAGCCTTGTTTTATTCTCACATCACAAATGACCGTCCATGTTAAAATCACCTTCCAGAGTCTTGATGCAAGCTGTCTGTTGTCTATGGCAATATTTCACAGTCACTCTTTTTCATCAACACTGTAGACTTAGTAAACAGCATGACTAAACATGATTAAACATCACTAAACAGGACTAAAACATTTCCTGATTTTGTTACTCATGTTGCTGCACAGCATGTGCTGTATCTGTGTACTGTGTCTTTCAGTAGTTTTTCCCGCAAGGCTGTTTGTGATTCTTCATAAATAAGAATATCCTTCTGAAAATAAATAAGTAGCGAACGGATGTGTTCTCACACAAAGTTGTACAAAACATACAGTTGTATGTTGTAAAATGAGCAGGAGGAATGAGATAAAAGGAGAAATTGTTTATACCAAGTGAACCTGTTACA
This sequence comes from Ambastaia sidthimunki, assembly GCA_036877625.1. Taxonomy (NCBI): domain Eukaryota; kingdom Metazoa; phylum Chordata; class Actinopteri; order Cypriniformes; family Botiidae; genus Ambastaia; species Ambastaia sidthimunki. The sequence continues at coordinate 96,147 of JAZGTK010000205.1, forward strand.
TGTAGCAACCAATATGATAAACTGTTTAAGCAAAAAGAATAACATTTGTTAATTTTTGTTAGGAGTATCTTATGTATATAGATTTCTTATGAAATAGATATCTTATGAAATAGATTTCAGTGACTAAAATAACAGTTTTGAGTAGTTTATATTATTCCCCCTAAAATCAAATTGATTTGAAAATTGTCAAAATAAGCAATCATGAAGATGTGAAGATGTTTTAAATTCAGGCCTGTCATTCGCTGACCTTTGCTGGGGCACCTCAGTGAACAGTGATGCCTTTCAGAAAGGACAGATTGAAATGCATCTTCTCCATTAGCCACATTGCAGCCCGGTTTGTCTCATAAGTGGAAGTGCTTTTAGATGTGCAACGAGACAGAGTGTTAGACCAGTTTCACACTACGAGTAAAAAGCATAATGTAAGTGGCAGAAATGTGGGTCAAGCAATACTGTTCACACCAACTCTATTTTTGCTACGTGGCACACCAAACTCAGCAAAAACGCAAAACATTTTAAAACAAACCATATACCTATTTAAACCTATTTTTAAATCTATTCACTAAGTTTTTCTTAATCTATCTGGCAAATTGTTATGCACTTTTTGTTAAGCATAAACTGTACAATTTCTCGAAAAAGGTAACTTAATATCTTAATTTTTTTTTAAGTATCTTCTTGAGAATATTTTAACAAGAAAAACAAGACAAAATACAACTGAAGAACATTTTTAAAGTGCTATATTGCCCCCTTTACTTTAACCACATTAAAACTCCACCCACCAATCACCTTTCAGCCAATCCTCTGACAACAAATACATCAAGTTTTCACATCCTTACGAACAATTCAGGAAACATTATTGACACACAGTTTGCAGTACAGTCACTCATTATGGTTGCACTTTAACATTAGAATGAATCTTTACATTCATGTCAAATGTGCATCATTCATTTTCAGGTAATGAAAGCCTCTTAACACATTCATGGTCAACAGAAGCAGCCCTGAAGCCAACACCATCTTATATACGACATGTGTGGGTCAGTGGGTCAAGCAGCTGAATAGGCAATCAGCACATCCATACAGCTCAATACCATCAGACAGCAACAAAGCATGTGTTTATGTGTGTGGTTTGTGCGAGTCAATGAAAGGATCGATGGAGTGTTGCGGTCAGTCACAGAGGCTCATAGGAGAAACTTTACAGAGATCCCTCACATGTTAAATAAACTGTAGAGGAAACATGACACACGCTTAAGGCATATTCATGTTTCCAGTAATGTCTTTATGTCACACATAAAGAGATGTATTTAATCACACACAATTACGTACAAATGCAGTTCAAACTGCCACTCTCTCACACACTTATACACGCACACTTAACATTCACTGCTCCATTATCCACATAAACGCACACATCCACAAAACATTGACTAGTAATGATGGTTCTTATTAGATTATAGACCCAATCCGTGTGTGTCTGATCTATCCTCTCCTTCCCTCTCCCTCCCTCTCTCTCTCTCTCTCTCTCTCTCTCTGTCCGTTAATCTCTGTATAAGCACTGGCTGATCCACTTTCACTCTCCTCTTCTCATGGGGCAGGAATTGACTGATGGGATGAAGTGAAGCAGAGGGGAGGGGGGACATACAGTGAGAGAATGTCAGTGGTTCGGGTCCAAACTGTCCCCTGAGTAAATGCTATATCGGCTTACAGGAGCCTCAAAGAAAATCAGATGAGCAGCTGGTGTCAGACAGACAGAATACACAGGAAAATGTACAGAAAGATTATTGCAGATAAAAATAACCCAACAGACTTAAGTAAATGAAATGAGTAATTTTAGTTTTGACATTTTTTAGACCTATAAGAATGTTTAACTGACGTTTGTTAACTCAGACATTAAGGCTTAACTCAGACATAAAAGCAACAGTGCGCTAAAAAAATTACAATTCTGTCATTTTGTTTTGAATCTGTATGTTTTTTTAGGGAATCCAAAAGAAAACCTTGAAAAAACTTGAGAATTTTGACACAACTTTATATAAGTTTATAGTGATCAAGGCTGTCAGGCATAAAGTACTATAACAGTCTATGTGACTGGAATGCTAAGGCATGATGAATTTGCTTAGGAATAGGCCAAAATGTATTTTTTCCATATTGTATTGCTGCTTTTATAGTATTTTAAATCCTTTTAAAATCTGACAGCCATCACTATAAACTGATTTTGGAAAAGAGCAAAAATTCTTGTTTTATAACAGTAGTAGACATGACTTAAGTTTAAAGTCAATAAATTTGTGTTTTAACAAAAGTATATGAATATATTATTATAATAATATATTTTTGAAAAAGAGTGAGAAATTATAGTTTTTCATTTTGCGTTGCATGTAAATAATAAAGCAATACAAGTTTGGTAGGACGTGAGTGAGAGCAAATGAAAACATAATTTTCATCGGTGGCTGGACTGTTCCTTTAAGCCTCAGAGCTGCTTAGTTTTTTAAACTTGATCTGCATTTCACCCCAGGCTGGTTTGAAGCAAGCTGTATTTTCAGCCTCCTGAGGAATCTAACAACTCACCAGCCTTTAGAGAACTGCATTCAGATACTGACTGATGGCACAAGACACGACAGCAAGAAATCAATTTCTCTGTCCCTCTCTCTCTCTCTCTCTCTCTCTCTCTCTCTCTCTCTCTCTCTCTCTCTCTCTCTCTCTCTCTCTAGGTTTTATCTAAGCATAAAGTTACTGTAACGTAATTCGATCTCAGTTTGTTTGTTCATTTTCATAAATGCTAAACATACATTGCAGACACAATGTTTGGTACATTGTTTTACAGTATAGAAATCAGAATAATGTTATTTGTTTTTTTCATAATAAATTAAAAGCATAATAAAACTTATAATACAAACTTTTTCTTTTTAGCCCTCAAAATCATTTTACACATCCTGTATGTTTATAAATCCTTTTTATAGTGTAACTGCCTTTGCATATGTGTCGTTACACACAATTCCAAAACACATCTGTTTAATTTCATCTTGCATGTTCTTTTTCCATAAACAATCATTTAAAATACTGATTCAGAATTTGTGCGAATTGATCCAGAATCAATTACGAATCACCATGCGTTGGTGAATTGATTTTTTCTTCTCAGCAGTATGTAGACCTTCAGCTTGCCATAAATGATTTAACATTGTTTATGAATCACAGTTAATACTCCAATGAACAGAATCGACATGATTCAGTAACTGAGTTCAGTGCTGGTTCTTCAATCCTGACAGTAATTGGTTGCCTGGGATCTGCTGACTGGAAACATCTGTACTGCTGAAGAGGTGAAAGCACACATTCACACTGACTGACTGGTCAAACAGAAGAGAGGAACAGGGAAAATAGACTCAAAGCACTTTCAGCTCAGCACTTTCAGCTATTTGTTTCTAATTGTTCCATTTCTTTCTCTAATTGATCCTCATTTCTGTGTGTAACAGAGCTTTGAGTTCTGTCTTTAGTGAGCGGTTTGCTTTGAAGCAGTGGTTGCTTCTAGTTTTGCTTGAGTTTACCCTGAATTTACACTTTGTGGTGACCTAACACAGTGTCAAAATAATTAAAAGAAAAAAAAAACGATTTTCATGAACTCCAATGACCAAACATGCAGAAGTATTAACATGACATTTAGACTAAATACAAAATTTGTCATTGTTGAAAATTAAACAATTGCATTTCTTGCAGGTGAACTTGTTTTTAAAGTGGTTTAGGGTATGATAAGGGCAAGTCACATAACTTGCCCGTGTTGGCATCTGCCGAACTTGACTAGCTTCTGTCAAGTAACATGAATTTCCACCAAAATACAGTGGATGTTTTTATATGCACGGCCTTTGAATAATATAGTTTTCCCTCATAAACGTTAAGCCTAATTATTTTGCTATCCCCACTATGTTTAATCACATGGTTTGTTGCATTTAATTATTTTCATTAGCATTTTTCTGTGACTCAGATCTTGACTTAAACTGGCCATTTGTGAAAGCTTGTAAAATCCTGTATTGTTTGATGCTCTGTGTAAAAATGATAAAGGTAATTTGTTTAGTCTTATGTAGTTGAATAATTACACATGTTCTGTATGCAGAGAGAGACAAGCTTAACTATATTATTCCTTAAGGTCACATTATGGTCTTATATCTGCCAACATTTGTTGGTAACCTTGTCACAAAACACGGTGGGGCAACTTGATGAGTTTTGTGACAACCTTCAAGGTGTTTTTGAAGTTATATTCATGCAATTTTTCCTCAGAGACAGGTGCCTTTGTGGAACTGTTCCTTGTGACTCTTTTTCTTCCATCGCTCAATCTTTCCCCCCGCTGTGAGTTCTGTGTGTGTTCCCGTGATGACGTTTTGAGTAACAGTTTCTGGACAAATTCATTCATAGTAATAAATATTGCCAATTTACTAGTTCCAGTTTTGTCCCATTGAATGTGGCCGTATACTTATGTGGGTCCAATAAAACTGGCGTCAGCAAAGCACGTGCAGTGGGATGCGGTTGACGCGCGTGTAAATGCGATGCGCCGGCGCACGCGGTGTGATCTCAGATCCGCATGACGTGGAGTCATTGTAGTATAAAGCAATCACAACCACACACACACAAACATGCAGCGATCAAGACACTTTCAGACGCTGTGCTGCAGATTTCTGAATGTCGCATGCACACTGTTATGGTTATTTTACCTTGATGCTTTCTACACGCATGCTGACATGCACACGTGTGGAGAATAGTGATTTAGCATATGTGTAGTGTAGTCTTAATTGTTCGTTTCACATGCACAGTTTGGTGCATGTTACACGGCTCATATGATTAATAATCAGTGGAAACGCTCTTTTTTTCCACACATTTTAAATGTGTATTTTTGTTGAGCATTGTTTGCACTTTTAGCTCAATAATTAACTGGTTTCTACTTCTGTGGGCATGTATATATACTTACATCTGAACCCTTAGCACTCTGTCCAAGTTGGCACTGAGGGTGGGCTGCAGAATTTGTGTTCACTAAAACTCAACAGATACTTCACATGCTTTCTGTCATGACACACAGTAAAGTTAAACTAAATAATAAAAATATAAATAATTTTTTTAAATATTGTTCATTAAATCAGATGACCAGATCACAGTGTCTGTTGTGTTATTTTACTGTACAATGAAATTAATAAAAAAAGTTTGTTATAGGTGCAGTTTCAATTTTGGACATTTTAAAATCATGTGTTTTTGTGACTCAATTAGTAACCAATTAGAACCTACAATTTTAGTTTTTCTTGTCAGCTGTTCATGATTTTGGCTCTTGGTGGATGGATAATGATTATTTGTAGCTCAACCTTTGACAAGCGGCCATATTTGGCCCGTGGGTCACTGGTTTAATTGGCCTGACCTAGACCTTCCTCTTAGGCTGTCCTTGAGAATCATTCTTCTCTCCTCAATATATAAACAGTTCAACATTCTTCTGCTGGAGTAAACACTCAGGGCTGGCAAAAGTTTTGCTTGTCAGCTTGTTTTTTACTTCGTCTTTGTTTAATTCATCTTCTCTGTTGCTTTGAGAGAAAGGCATGTCTGTGGACCTCTGCGTAATGTTTGCCTGGCCTGATCCCTTTTGAATCTAGTACACTAGCAGACAAAATGATGAACCCATCCATTAGTTTGTCATCAGTTCTGAAGATCAATTAAGTGAGGATGGAGTAAACTGTGCTACTTTTTTACATACGTTGTTCTCTAGTCAAGGGGGAAGCAAATAGAAATAAAAGCAATGGGCCAAATTAGATTTCAGAATGTCTACGATTTACTGAAATGAAAGAAAATATTATAACATATGGCTCCAGAAAAATTACTTTTTAGAAATGATGTGCATTTTTAAACTGTAATCTTCAATATATGTATGTGTGTGTGTGTGTGTGTGTGTGTGTGTATTTTCTCCAATGAGCGTAAACATGTACTGTGTATGTGTGTGTGTGTGCATGTGTCATCAAGCACAGCTTTCCTGAGCAAAGCGACAGTGTAGGCATGCAAAATGGAATAAGGTCATCAGGTTTCCTTCCTCTCTCCTGTCCTCCTCTATAAAGCTGTCCCAGACACAACAGAATTGCATCATGGGTAGGGATGCAGCTTACAAAGTAAAAATGACATGCATACACCTCTTTCCTTTTCTCTTCATCTTCCGTTTAAGAGATTGTAAGAATGAGAATTTGCTGTTAATTTATTCACAGTTAAGTCACTGCTATTAATTGTCTGTATCTGCTTCTTTGACACAGTTTTTATAGAATGAAACTGAGTATATTAGCATTACTCACAGGGTATTAGATTAACCAATTAGATTACTCAATTAGGGGTATTAGATAAACCAATGCCAGGGTTTAGTTTATATCAGGGTTTTAAAGCCACAATTTGGTTCTGTTCTGTTTGCTGTGCAGGGTTCATGGCATGGCACTAGATCACTAGATCTTCATAATAAAAACAATAATACTTTAGTACTTTAGTGTAGCGAGAGAGAGAGAGAGAGAGAGAGAGAGAGAGAGAGAGAGCACTCTTTCGCTATTTATGAAATTACAGACTGAAAGAAAAAGTAGTTTGATTTGTTGATCTGTGCGGTTTAATTCATAAATGTCAGTGGGAATTTCACCCATTATTAGTGCAAAACTTATATAATATAATATATAAAAAGTGTATAATATTTAGAACTCTTATACAACTCTTTGGTGTTACATAATTATTCAAATGTCAAGGAAATTTTTTTTTGTAATGGTAAAGTGAGATCATCTTTAAAAATGGGGTTGGGTTTGGGTTAGCAGGGGGTGTTCTGTATGAAAGTACCGTGGTACATACCTTGGTTGACGTATCACAGTTTTTGATTCGGTTTTGACACCAGTAAAAATGTATATATGTTTTTGAGTGAGGTGTTGACCGGTGGTAATTAAAAGTTATTAAAGGCATGTACACAGCTTTATTTGTAAATCCTCAAGACGCACATTTCAGAATGGCTGGTGAGATGTGTGTATTCAATTATCACTTAATTAAAACGAAATAAGAACAGAGGAACAGATGAAAAGCTAAAGGGCCATATCTGCATCTAAGACAACCTCCGTTCTCAGACTAATACAAGTTCAAATATAAACAGAATATAATTTTAGGGAGAAAAATTGACAGGTTTTTAGTACAGATGGTTGACTGCATGAAGTAAGCTTTTTTATTTAACGCACGACCGATGCCAGTAAATAATGTTGTGGAAAAGTATCAAGCTGTTTCTCTGGAAATTGCATAATGGTTTCCCTGGCAGTTATTTTTCTTGTCAGAGATATTAAACAACATTGACGTGTACATTTGTAAGGGATATCAGGTATCAGCAACGGATGTCTTGCGTGACAAAAACATCAGTATGTGAAGGATTTAGAACCACCTTATATACACTAAGCCACTTCTTACACACACACATTGTAATTGCTTCCTGCTTTAATCTGATGCCCCACTGGCTTGCTGTTACATCCCCTGCATGACTACATTCTTATCAACTCCACAACACATGCACACTCACATGCCCAAACCAGGCTTACTTCTTATAGGATATAAATACAGAACAATAACTTATTGTAGGAACATATGTGTTATTGTTACAAGGATTGTATTGAAGGAGAGCTTCTTTGTGCCTGTGTGTGTGTTTCATAGCTCTGAATGAGAGGCCTTCAAACACAAGTCTTCAGAGGATACTCAAAAGCAATAATGCAATCCCATAAACCTACTAGCCTTAGTCACACTGCCTCCTGATAGAATCAAACACACAGTCAAGTTTGTTTACTGCATTGAATTTTGCTTTATAGTTAAAAAAGTTTCCATTTCCTGGTGTGAACCTATGTGTGGGTTTAAATGTGATTTACGGGGACCAAAACGTGCACAACATGCATGTAACAAAGTAAACATGGTTTATGGAGACACTTCCTGTGACCTTACAGAAAGTGTAAGGTATACAGTTTGTACAGTATAAAAACCATCAAAATATGGTTCTGTGGTCAAATACTTGCCATTTTTGATGCCCAGGACATCCGAATATAATGTTTTTAAGTGACTCCCACATCTAAAATTTACAAAATACTATATATAAGCTAATTTAATTTTCTTTTTTATATATAGTGGTCACAGTTAACATAATATCATGTAGTTAACAGTAATGCAATGGAGTAAGACAAATAAATAGTTTTTTGTACAAGGTTAAACATCATGAACCATGAGATTTCAGTGCAATTAAAAGAGAGAGAGAGGAGAGAGAGACATAGCATAGCAGGAATCCAACCCAGCCAGGTCAGGGTTACTATGGAAACATAAATTTGTAAGAACGCTGGATGCATTTGGAATGCACATTCTCACACATGTACACACACTCAGAGGGGCTAACCTCACTCATAGACATGCACACAGACATACAGCAAGAGTGCTGTCCTAATCTCTATGGCTAATACCCAGGGATGGATGTGCAGAGTGTTGTCAAAAACAGTCAGAGAATAAGAGAGCTCACTGTGCGAGATGCATCTCATTTTGTCTGGTTTGATATTATTCTCTGGGATATACAACAGAGAATCAGATTTACACGGATAATTAAACCTCAGAGAGAACCAATCTTTATTAACATTTACATGAGGAATTTATATTCTTCTGTCTTGCCTCTGTGGCTTAAAATGTGCACACAGCCCTGTCAGGTGCCAAGACCAAGCCCCATGCTGTAGCAAACTGTTTTGCTGATACTAAGAAGGTTAAAGTAGATACCAATAAGGAATACATAACACATACATACACACTAAAGACATTTTAAGATGTTTTTAAAATCTGCACACTTTTGGATACTTACATACTTACATTTAATCTAAAATGTCTAAATGTCATTGAATTAGGTACAGATTATCCAATCAACTGTTATCAGCATTCAAACAATGCTTTACCTACACTCAACATTTATAACCATTTTTATTTTATTTTAAAAAACTACTTTTAAAAAATTGTTATATATAAATACTATTTTAAAATATATTATTATGTATGGCAATTATAAAATTACTACTATTACTAAATTTTTTGGGGATCATTATAAGGTTTTATTTATTATATTTCTGAAATATGCAATTTTTGTTTGTACTTGAATGTATATACACTTCTTTCTCTAACTTACAAGACATGTTACATATTATTCTGAATTAAAGGACATTTAAGGCACAAATGAAATTAAAAAAGCATAAAAAAGAGGCTGTTGTTATATCTTAAATTTAACACACATTGTGATGTGTTGGGTCGAGGCTGAACCATGTTTAGCATCACGTGCAACAGTGTAGCAGCTTGTTGTGGCGGCCTGTGACAGAAAAGGTCACGACCCGTGTTATTTCCAACAGCAGCATCTATGCAGCCAGCACCCACCTTACCATCTGGTTTCCACGGTAATTGCACACTGCTTACCCATTCATGCTTTCTTTTTAAAAAAACACAAATGTCCACTGCAGATATTATTCACACAGTCCAGACACAGTTTACACACACAACCTCCTATAAAACGGACTTAATTTCTTCATTAAAGTCTCCAGAGAAAAAAAAACAGTAGTTTCACATGTATCCCCTTAAAAATTTCAAAATAAGATCTCAACAATGTCTTAAACTGTGCTTAGATTTACTAAATCATCAAAGTCTGCAATAAAAAAAAAAATCAGAGAATTTTCATTAAATGTCAACAATCATTTTATTTTAACCTCTGAAAACTAAGAAAGAGCAAAAAAAATTCCTCTGGGCATCTTTCGCTTTCTTTTGCCCCCTCAGCGCTACCTGTTTCCGTCCACGCACCCCTTCATCACAGAAAACAAAGCCTCATAAAAAGCCAAACCATTATTTCCCTCTTTTGTTCTCGTCTTTCTTTTCATGTGTTACATCACTTGTCCTTGACTTGAATTCTGTTAAAGATGACCTAGATTTTCTTCCTACGTCCTCTCTTACAATATACACGTAAATAACGCAAGTAAACAAGATCCTATATAATTGAAACAATTGTGTTTCAGTCAGCTGTACCAATAAGGAAGAAATGGAGACAGACATAAAAGAGGAGGCTTTATAGTCAACAAGAAGCCAAAATTGTTCCTTTTTTGTCTTATAATACATAAGCCTTGTATGTGTAGAAAAACCTGATTTGTAATCTTTCATCAAAATGCAATAGCTTGCCCTGCCTTTGAAATGACTTTTCTTTTAGGCTGATATAACCAAGTCTTTTATTTTTAAGCCCCTCCAACTACCTGTCACGAAAACAACCACTTTTCGTGATCGAATCAATTCCTGCTAGGTAATATCATGTTCTGACCTATATTTTTGTCCCATTAAATAATGTGTTCTCAAAAGTACAGTCCATCACAATGTCAGTAAAATAAACTAGAAGTCACACCAAACTCACATCATTGTCATTATCCAAGCATTCAATGTTGAGAGCGTTGAAAACATTCTTTATATTACTTAGGAAATCAGCTAACTTGCAGTTACCTTTGCACATTAAACTGGGAAAGTATTTTGCATACAAAAATAAACAGATCGCCTTGAAGTGGGTGTGTTAACTTTTTTTCTCTGTAACTGCAGAAGTTAATTATCCACACAATGCTAATATTGCACCAAATGTCTTTTGCTACACTTTGTAGGTAACAACCAGTAGTGTAAATAGTATTTTTTTACACAGTCCCTAAATAGACCAGAAACCCAATATGATAATCTAAACCATTAAAACAGACAGCAAACAACTGTCAAAGCTGTGACAGTGAGCAAATAACAGTTTATTTACCATCATAAATTACCATTATTTACAGTATGAGAGAATAACAGAACCTCAAACACCAGAACTTAGTAAACGATTAAATACATCAGATTAAATTGCATACATTTCAGTTAACACACACTCAGTGTGTGTGTGTGTGTGTATACAGTGCATGCAGAAAGTATTCAGGCTTCTTTCAATTATATTGCCTGATACTAGCATCTTAAAAATACCATAAATTAACTTCTCATTAATCTACCGTACACCATGACAAAGCGAAAACAATTTTAGAAATGCTTAGAAAAGAAAAAAATGAAATATCACATTTATGTATCACAATTTAAGTATTCAGACCCCTTTTCCAGTACTCAGTTGAATCGTCTTTGGCAGTAATTACAGCCTTGAGTCTTTTTGGGTATGACTCTTCTTTGTAAAACCTCTCAAACTCAGTCAGGTTGGATGAGGAACATTGGCGGACAGCCATTTTCAGGTCTCTCCAGAGATCTGGAGTCTGGCTGGGCCACTCTAGGACATTCACAGAGTTGTCCTTAAGACACTCCTGAGTTAGTTTGGCTGTGTTTAGTGTCATTGTCTGTTTGTTTTTTTTCTCTGATACACATTGCCAGCTGTGAGGCCTTTTATAGAGAGCTGTGTGCCTTTCCAAATCATTTCTAATTTAATTTACCACAGGTGGATGCCAATCAAGGTGTAGAAACATTTCAACAATGATCAAGAGAAATTGGAGGCACTTGAACAAAATTTCAAGTGTTGTTGCGAGGAGTCTGAATATTTATGGCAACGTGAGTTCCGTTTTTACTTTTTTATAAATTTTCAGACATTTTTAGAATTCTGTTTTCACTTTGGCATAATGCACTGTATATGTTTATATATAGGATCCATGGATCCTGGGTCCTTATATTATAAGAGCTAGTCTCATGAGTCCATGAATCTTTAAGACAGCCAGTGAGCAGGAAACCGTGGCAAAACAACAAAACGATCAATGTGCTGCGCAAACGTAGAGTTATTCAGTTTGAAATGCAAATGTTTGAGATATCTTTGAATGTGTGTAATGAACAGAAGTCTACTTTAAGACAACATGAAAGAAAATGAGAGCGGGTGCTGTGCAGTGTGAGTGTTCTGCGAGAGAGACCGAGAGCCAAGTGACAGAACGGCAAGAAAGGTAGAAGTACTCAAGACTGGCACAGAAGCAGTAAATCTTCAGCCCTATTATAGATAGACTTGGAGTTCATTATATAACAGAGAAGACCGCAGGCCCACATTATACCCGTTTTCTCGATCCTGAGTTATTAGGTGATCTGAACTTGAGTGCTTTTAAATGCAGGTGTGAATGTTTAGTGATGCAATCACTCAAAGCATTTGTAAGGCAGTCAGAGACACCTGTAGTGTGAACGCTAATGTTTGTGATGTGTTCTGCTGAACAAGCACTTACCTAAAAAGCACGATCAGTGTGCCAAAATCAGGTGTACAATTTTTGTATGGTTTTAATTTAAGTTTGCATGTGTGAATACCTCAGTCCTTTTCTTCAAAATAAAAAATGTGTCAATTTAAGAAATTTGCTTGCATTTGATTGGCAACTAAAACAAATCTTTCTTAATTACTTCATGTCATACTTTTGAGGGTTTTTTTAAACGGTTGAACTTTAATTGTGAAGCAAAAATTTACTTTTGGGTAAATTGTGTAAAATAGTGCAAACAGGTCTTTAGAATCATAAAATACAACATACAAAGTGCAAACAGGAAAAACAGATCATAAAAACATACAAAGCCAAGGCACTCAAGAATAAACTGAAAATGTAAAAAGCTTTATTAACCCATGGCTTCAACTTTAAAAAATTAAGATTTAAAAGAATTTTTTTAAAGATTTTTTTAAAAATGTGAAGCCATTAGTTAATAAAGGCCTTTATATTTTTCATATATTCTCATGCCTTGATTTTATGTTTTAAATGAACTAAACTATTCCACACCAAGTTACAGACTTTACGCTAGCAGTAATTGTTGCAATTTTCTGTTTTACAAGTTAAATGTCTTTTTCAAAAGTTGGATTATCATAAGCTGAAAAAATATGACTATGTCAGTTCTGATAGATTGGATCGCATCTAAAAGGAGATTGCAGACGGCCCATCATTAAAAAAATATCAATAAGAAACTGACAGGTTTCAGTAACAAAGACAGACACACAGCGCCAAATTTCACTTTTAATAAAATACAGACCACACGTTCAGAATTTCTTTTAATATTGTCCTTGTGAACTGTCCAGCCACGTTAAATAAGCACTGACACTTGTTCAGTAATTTAACAAAGTAATTCCACATGCACTTGAGGCTATGAAGAAAGTAAAACTAAATTAAGTGTGGTTTATTGAAGCTTGCATAATACACAGTGTTTGATGGATGTCGCTGCTGTAGAGGAACGTGTTATGATAGATGTTCAGAAGAGTCCAGGCCTCATTTGAGCTGAGGAACGTAATTGAGGAAGGAGAGATGTTAAGTTGACAATGACAATATTCAAACTCCGAAATGTACCGTATGCAATTTAAAGGCAATCTAAGTTTTCAAAATTATTCATGGAAAAAGTTTTAGATATCCTTTTGGTTAAGTATGTTCATCCATCAGTTTTTCTGTCCTCAGCAAATTGTGTTTCTAAATAACAAGAGGTGGGCGATAAATTTTGTTTGGGAAACTAGAAGTTTCTAGGAAAAAGGGGCCAGGTTCCGTTAAGAGAGAGAAGTTATAGGGCTGAATAGAAACATTTGGAAATTACGGGTGGGGCTTGGGGTCAGCAGAAGGTAAAGGCCAAAATGCTGACCGGGAGGTGTTGCTGCACCCTGAGAACAAGAAAAAAAACAGAAGATGAGAGAGTGACTTGAAAACAAGGCACTTCATTCTACAGTAATTAGGATTTCAACTGTAGTTGACCAGGGCTGACAACCAGGGGCTAAAACACCAGGAGTTGTGCAATGAATTATGGGTAGGAGCTGCAGGGTCGTATTGAATATGTGTGTGCGAGTGTGTGACAGTGACTCTTGAGGATGAGGCACATTTCAAGACCTCATTAAACAGGAAGTGAGCCTAGCTCTGTTTCGAGTCTGATTTTTCATTTAATCAAAGACTAAGTGATGGACCCTTTGTAACCCTAAGTCACGCCCCTATGGCTGTCAATCAAAACTAACAGTGGGGGCAGACAGATGAACAGTTATTAATGGGCAGATTAATTATAGATCTGCCGCCTAATTATGAGAAGGACTGCGGAAACAAGGTCTTAACTTTCCCTCTGTGTCTCTAACGAGAACATTTCCATTTCTCTCAGCCACATATAATGATACAAAACATGAACGTCCTCTGAGGGCCTGATACATACTCAGAAAAATTTTATTGAAGTGACATTCTGTTCCTTCTGTC